>BGPT01001568.1:103329-113459 GCA_003297045.1 Symbiodinium sp. clade C Y103
ATGTTTTATTTTGCCGCAGCAATTGGCATATGTCCGCGAGTGTCCGCGGTTGTCCGCGCAGATATCCTTGGAAAGGGAGATGTCCGCGCGTATAAAAGAGAAACAATAGCATCTGGCCATGGATGTCCGCGCGGGCGTCGCACAGGATGTCCGCGGTTGTCCGCGGACGTTGTGGCGAACAGACAGCTTTGGGAGACANAAGTTACTTATAACTGACTCTAAAATCCTCAAAATAATAACTGGGACAAGTAACTTATAACTTAACTTATAACTAACATAACTGCGGGCTACTCATAAGAAGGCGAGGATGAAGTTGAGGATGAGGATGATTTTGATCATGAGGATGAGGATGAGGATGAGGATGAAGATGAGGATGAAGTTGAGGATGAGGATGAGGATGAAGATGAGGATGAATTTGAGGATGAGGATGATTTTTATCATGAGGACGAAGCTGTCGTGCTTGTTGTTCTTTTTCCGAGTGCATCATGGCTATCCACTGACACATGGTTACCGAGGTCAGCGTGTGTCCAATTCTNCGAGTGCATCATGGCTATCCACTGACACATGGTTACCGAGGTCAGCGTGTGTCCAATTCTATAAGATCTGGACAAGCATCCACTGTCAGCCGTGCAAACGCTGGAAGCAATGAATGCGTTTGTCAAACGAAACAAACGAAACTAGACATTGACAGTCATAGTAATGAATGTGTTTGTCAAACGATACGAACGAAACACTCAACGAAACAAACGAAACTAGAATTGTTTGGTTTTTCCCGAGAGCGTCTGAGCGAAGGGTTCTTCTTAAAGTGACGGTCTGCCATACATCCTGACATACTCACATCTTCACATCCTCACATCTTCACATCTTCACATCTTCACATGCTCACCTCTTCACATCTTCATATCTTCAAATCTTCACATCCTCACANTCACATCCTCACATCTTCATCTCTTCACATCCTCACCTCTTCACATCTTCAATATCTTTTTTCTCATCCTCACATCTTCATCTCTTCATATCTTCACACTTTATACATTCACATCTTTTTTCTCTGAGATATCTTCATATATTTCTCTCTCTATGTTTCATGCTATACCATCTTCTGACTTACATATTTCACTACACCTCTCTTCGCTCTCGGGCCATCCGTCGTCTAGTTTTAATCGGGTTCTAAAAATGGATTCAACCTTGTGGTGATGTGCCAAAGGCAAGTGATTAAGTAATGAAATGAGTCAAAATTTAATGCATGGAAAAAGCAATGCCAAATAAGTTGAACACAATAAAGGCCTCACCAACAAAACACATTATTGAAGGTCTGAGCTGCTCATGGCCTACCCCCTTGAAAAAATGTATGAATGCTTTTTAAAATGTAGTTTAAGAATGGGTTGAATAAGTGAAGAATTAAAAAAGCAATCTATAAAGAAATACATTTTAAATTCAAAATTACAATGCCAAATACAACTTTTTGAATTAAAGAATCAAAATGATAGAGTTAAGAAATGTTTCAAAGATAATTCGGCCTGACAAAAGAAATACCGTCACAAACAAGTTGACGCAATACCGGCCCACCCCTGCCAATTCACATGTCTGGAACTATTTCCGAAATTTGACACAATAGACACCCATCTTACTAATCAAGCTACAACATTAAATGAGAAAAAATCACGTTTTTCTGAAACCCTGAGAAAGGAGATCTTGTTTTACCTTTTGCGTGCTCTTTCCCACGTTCTAGATTCTAGAAACCTTTTTCAACGGGAAAGCCGGGCCCTAGAAAAGAAGGACATCTTTGTCTACCTTTTGCGTACTCTTTGCCGCGGTCTATGAACCCTTATAAACGGGAAAGCTTTCTAAAGCTGCTCCTGAAACCTTCTAAGGCATTAGAAAAAAAGGGATATATTTGTCGCCCTATCTCCCACGACCCAGAACCCAGTCTAAACATGGCAATTGCTCAACCTTGCTACGGAAACCCGGAAGAAGAGGCATCTTTGGATCCATGTGGCGCTCCTTCTAGCTTTGAAGCCTTTACCCTGGCAACTTTGCGACTCTTTCTGTGGCTTTGGGTCAACGAGTGACAAAAGAGCTGTTCAAAATATTGCTGTTTTTCCACATGTGCGATATTTAATTTCACGAGAAACTTGGTCACCGTGCTTATGAAACCTCAGAAAAAAGATGTTGTTTGGATTGGATGCCTATGGCATATTTGCATGAGTATTGAGCAAAGTTTAGATACGCTGTCAAGGCTCAAGAAAGACCAATCGAGTACAGCCTGTAGGCAAGGTGCAATGCTGACTGGCTAAAGGCCTGAGAGTCTAAAAGGAGCGCTGCCAGCCTCAGCGAGCTTCTGTAGCTGATCCTAGTTACTGGATAGTTGGGTTTACTCGTCGCGATGCAAAGATCTCGCCGCAAAACCGGCGTGCCTTGCGTAGAAGCCTCTATAAAGCAATGTGTAGAAGTAGTGGGTGAACATTGTTTCTGTAAGATCAGTAGCCAAAACTGCATGGCACACTGGTTTTGACAATAAAACTAACCATGGAGCTGAGACATGTGAAAAACCATTGTGCCTTGCGGTAGTGTGCACGAAGATTTATATTTAAATCTTATTGAAGATTCTTTTTTGCATGCTGAAATACAATCAATTCTGGATGGCACACTGGTTTTCCAACTTGCTGGGACTTAACTGCAGTATCTTGCGGTTACTCCGCATATGCAGTTGACTCATCTACCCCTTGACCACTTTACCCGTTTGCCCTTATTCATTTACTCTTAGCTGGCTGGCTGGCTTGCTTGCGGGCTTGCGCTTGCAGGCTTGCAGGCTTGCAGGCTTGCTGGGCTGGCTCGCTTGCCTGCTGGCTGGCCGGCTTGCTGGCTGGCTGGGATGGTTTGCTTGCTTGCCTGCCTTCCTGCTTGATTGCTTGCTTGCTTGCTTGCTTCTTCTTTTGAGTCACCGCGTGCCAGTAGGAAAAGTAGGACATGTGATTTCCAAAGCTCGCACCTACGTGTTCAATTTATTTTATACCAGCGGGTGTGCCTTGCGGAAGAATAACACGCAACGGCTTTGCCGTGACTTGGTCATGGATGTCAGGGCGCGCTGTGCCATTGAGATTTGCTGGGGTGCTGGCTGTTTTGCTGAGATGATTGAAGCCCAGCTTGTTTAGATGCTTCTTGTGGGGAGTGTGTCAACACCTTGGCAAGCCAGCTTCCTATCAAATGTTAGCCCTAAAGGCGCCTCAAAGATTCGATGAATGGCTTCCAAAAGGGTCCAAATCTCGTTTGGATCTCGTTCGGATCCCGTTTGATATCGCAGATTTCCAAGATTCAAGTTCCAGATCTACCTGCAGAATTGCGAGCAGAATGAACATGTTGCAGCGCAAACGATGTTGGCAGATTCTGACACCCAATACTAGCTGTGCTCCAATATCTAAACTTCCAGTTTGACACCAATGATTTCGAAGCTTCAAGTTCCAGATCTACCTGCAGAATTGCAAGCAGAATGAACATGTTACAGCGCAAACGATGTTGGCAGATTCTGACCACCTATACTAGCCGTGTGCCAATATAAACTTCAAATTTGACATCACTGATTTCCAAGCTTCAAGTTCCAGATCTACCTGCAGAATTGCAAGCAGAATGAACACGTTACAGTGCAAACGGTGCTGGCAGATTCTGACCACTAATACTAGCGGTGCTCCAATATATAAACTTCAAGTTTGACATCATTGGTTTCGAAGCTTCAAGTTCCAGATCTACCTGCAGAATTGCAAGCAGAATGAAGATGTTACAGCGCAAACGATGTTGGCAGATTCTGACCACCAATACTAGCAGTGCTCCAATATATAAACTTTAAGTTTGACATCATTGATTTCGAAGATTCAAGTTCCAGATCTACCTGCAGAATTGCAAGCAGAATGAAGATGTTACAGTGCAAACGGTGTTGTCAGATTCTTACCACCAATACTAGCTGTGTGCCAATATAATCTTCAAGTTTGACATCACTGATTTCCAAGCTTCAAGTTCCAGATCTACCGGCAGAATTGCAAGCAAAATAAACACGTTACAGTGCAAACGGTGCTGGCAGATTCTGACCACTAATACTAGCGGTGCTCCAATATATAAACTTCAAGTTTGACATCATTGATTTCGAAGCTTCAAGTTCCAGATCGACCTGCAGAATTGCAAGCAGAATGAACACGTTACAATGCAAACGGTGTTGGCAGATTCTGACCACCAATACTAGCGGTGTGCCAATATACTCTTCAAGTTTGACATCACTGATTTCCAAGCTTTGTATTCCAGATCTACCTGCAGAATTGGAAGCAGAATGAACATGTTGCAGTGCAAACGATGTTGGCAGATTCTGACCACCTATTCTAGCTTTGTGCAAATATAAACTTCAAGTTTGACATCACTGATTTCCAAGCTTCAAGTTCCAGATCTACCTGCAGAATTGCAAGCAGAATGAACATGTTACAGTGCAAAGGATGTTGGCAGACCCTAAGCACCTCATAGCGGTGTGTCAATATAAACTTTAAGTCTGGCGTCACAGTTTTCCAACATTGAAGCTCTAATTCTGACATGTGGATCGCAGCCAGAATCTCCGAATTGAAACGGAAGAACCAAGAAACTTTCTAATGTTCCGATGCGGTGTGCCATGCTTTTGTGGTGAGATCTGCCCCTTTGTGGTGAGATCATGCCCGTCGGGGTGCCATGCGGTTGTTGTGAGATGTGTCCCTTGTTGTGAGTAAACCCGCGCGCTCGTAGCTAGTGGTAGCGGAGCATTGCTCATGACAAGCCATGGCTATTATGATGATGACTTTGGCATGGTCGATTATGGTGGTTCATGGAACCAATATGAATCCCATTCAATGAGAGGAGGACCCCAACAATCACCTCCTATCCACGTGACTCATAAGATGACCACAAAGGTAGCTCCTTCGTATTGTGGTAGAACTAGCTTCTTTGCTTTTAGGGATGCAATTGATGACAGGTGTGACAGCACAGAGTTAAAACCTGAGAAAAGCGGTCCTGCCTTGAGGAACAGATTGGAAGGAGATGCGGCTGTTTACAAACGTTTGTTGGACAGAGATTTGTTGAGGGACCCACATGACGGTGTGAGCTATTTCAAGAGACTATTACATCCACATTTCATCAAAGGTGCAAAAGCAGTTTTCTTGCTTTTGTTCATGCAGTTCATGAAATACAGCAGAGGCTCAGTTGACTTGCAGCTTGGGCGATAAGATTTCAAATTACTGGAAACAGAATCATTGAGTCTTGGATGGATCTCCTACCAGATTTGGAGATTAAAAGTCCAGAAGCAATCGCTCATGTAGCAGCTCAAAGACAAGCACATGAACTTGAACAGACCAACTTGCAAGGAATTGCAGCAGCCCTCCATGTGCTGACGCTCGCATCCCAGTACATTGGACCGATGCATTGGCTCTTGCAGCGTTAAATCTACTGAACAATGATCGTCGCGCAGCTCAGAGATGTGCATTTCCTTTGAACAACAATTGCTAGCGTTGGTCTTTGTAAGTTTAGCAGATTTGACTCAAGATCAGAGGAACACACTCACAAGTATCATGGCACATCGTGGAAGGACATTAGATCAACAGACTGTCACAGAACTTAGACATCTATTCCTTGAAATACTTTGCGCAACCAAAACCGCAGTTGACAATCCCATGATTCAGCCATCTGCTAGTGGGCAGAGAAGATCTTTCCTCCTTCTGGAAATGGTGACCTGGATGGAGCAGACAGCTATTGGGCTGAAGATGATGAAGATGGCGCAGAAGGAGTCCTGGGTGCTCTCGAAGATGTTTTCCGGGAATATGATGACGCTGACTTCACATGGCATCAGAGAAGGTTCCAAGGCAGACAGACCAGAAGAGGAAAAGGAAAAGGAAGAAGGAAAGGCAAAGGCAAAGGTCGAGGAGGAAGAAAGTATTTCAGACCAAGAAGATCCAAAGGAAAAGGAAGAGGAAAGAGAAGAAAAGGACGTGCTCACATGGTGGGCGAAGAATACGAAGAAGATTAGCAAGAGACAGAAGAATGGAATGAAAAGCTATGACGGCTATTGGGCCGAAGATCAGAACTGGAATGATGACAGTTGTGCCAATGAGGAACTGTACTACAAGGATGAGTGTGGTTACTTCCAGAAGAAAGGAAAAGGAAAAGGCAAGAAAGGAAAGGATGATAAAGGAAAAGGTGGGAAGCGAGGAAAGGGAAAAGGCAAGTCAAACTATGTTCAACTGTCAACCGCAGACTTCATCAAATCCTCCTCAACAACAACAAGCTTCAGCAGCAAGTTCATCAGCGCATGGTTTTCGTGCAGTTGGTGAGACTGAGCCTGCTAGAGCGGATGCTTTTGTCAGGACGAAGAAGGCGCACCGGACGAGGTGGTCAAAACCGACGAGATGCAACAGGGCAACAGCATCGAGAAGAGGCTGCGCAGTTGCCTGTTCACATACTTAGGTGAGATTTTAAGTTATAAGTCAAGTTATAACCCTAGTTATAACATGTTATAACATACTTAGTAAGTCATACTTTTCTTCATAATTTCCAATATTTTTTTTTCGCTATGAAAAAAGTGATCCTTCACACTGCTCAAATTTTACTCTTTTTGCCTTTTTTGCAGGTTGGGCTCTGCAGCGGTTTTAACTGCTTACAAAATGTTCAAAAGGATTTACAAAAATGTCATAATCTATTGGATTGAACGGGTTGTGAATATGCTGTAGTCCGTGTTNTTACAAAATGTTCAAAAGGATTTACAAAAATGTCATAATCTATTGGATTGAACGGGTTGTGAATATGCTGTAGTCCGTGTTGCAAATGTGAAGCCGACTCTATTTCAAACAGAGCCCAAAAATGGGGAACATTTTCTTATTTCCAGACTCTTTGGGGGGGGACCCTAACCCAAAAAACGAAAAAACCTTGGAAAAAACCAAAAAAACAAAAAACAAAAACAAATAAAAACAACAATATTTTCAGACTCTTTGGACTGGGGTGGGGGGCTAGGCAAGAGTCCCAAAATAGTTTTTTTTGTTTATATTTTTTGTTTTTTTGGTTTTTGTTTTTCCAATGTTTTGTTGTTTTCTGCTTTCTGGGCGTGTGTGTTTTTTGTTTTCTAAAGAGGAAAGGCCTTTTTTATTTTCTGGAGGTGGCCCTGTTTGTGATTTTTTTCTCAGCAGGTAGTGTCAACCTCTGTTCAGAGGAAGAAAAAATATTGCATCTTTTTCAAGGAAACTTGCATTAAGGCATGCCGCACTAGGGGCTTTCTCAAGGNTGTCAACCTCTGTTCAGAGGAAGAAAAAATATTGCATCTTTTTCAAGGAAACTTGCATTAAGGCATGCCGCACTAGGGGCTTTCTCAAGGATTTCTATCTGAGTTCTATGGGATTTCTATGGGCTGTGCAACCACAGGCTCAATCTTGCAGTCTTGGTTCAAACCAAAGTTTTGCCTAATTTTTGAAACAAATGTTTTCCCAAATGATCAATTTCCTTATTAAAACCCCTTCAAAAAACATCACTTTGAAAAGCTCACAAAGGGAACCGCCCATGAGCCCACGTCCCCCCAAATAATAGGCAGAGTTCCCCCAAATAGATCAACACCCTTGGCCCTTTGAATTTTTCTTGGTTGAAAAGGAAAATCAATTGAAAGTAGATTGATACCAATTAAAATGGGATGAATTCAAGTACTAGGACTAAAGATTAATATGCTAAAGATAAGGATTTCTCTGGGTTTTCTTTGCGGTTCCTATAGGATTTCTAAATGATTCCTATGGGAGTTCTGAAGGATTTCTATAGTGTTTCTAAAACGTTTCTACAAGATGTCTATCGGAATTCTATGATAGAATTCCTATAAGATTTCTGTGGGATTTCTGATAAGATTTCTATGGGATTTCTGTGGAATTTCTATAGGATTCCTATAAGATTTCTATAGGATTTCTGTTGGGATTCCTATACGATTTCTATGGGGTTTCTAGAGGATCTCNATGGGATTTCTGTGGAATTTCTATAGGATTCCTATAAGATTTCTATAGGATTTCTGTTGGGATTCCTATACGATTTCTATGGGGTTTCTAGAGGATCTCTGTGGAATTTCTGTAGGATTTCTATGTGATTCCTATAGGATTCCTTATAGGATGTTTATGGGATTTCTATGGGATTACCATGGAATTCCTATAGGATTTCTATAAGATTTCTTTAGGATTTCCATGGAAGTTCCATTGCGGTTTCTATGGGATTCCTATAGGACTTCTATGGGATCGCTATGGTTTCTTCCTATAGGATTCCTATGGGATTTAATTGGGATTTCTATAGGATTTCTATCGGAATTTTATTGATTAGTTCAATACCACCCTTTACTAATCCTTAGATCTCTTTCAGGTTCAAAAGGAAAATCAATTGAACGTAAATGGATTTCAATTGAAACCCTTGCTTCTCCTTGAGATTTAAAAGGAAGATCAATTGAACGTAAATGGATTTCAATTGAAATCCTTGCTTTTCCTTTAGATTTAAAAGGAAGATCAATTGAACGTAAATGGATTTCAATTGAAATCCTTGCTTTTCCTTTAGATTTAAAAGGAAGATCAATTGAACGTAAATGGATTTCAATTGAAATCCTTGCTTCTCCTTTAGATTTAAAAGGAAAATCTATTGAATTTAAATGATTTGAATCGAAATCTTTACTTTTCCTTTAGATTGTTAAAAGGAAAAAAACTTGAATGTGCATTGATTTCAGTTGAAATCCTTGCTTCTCCCTTTAGATTTAAAGGGAACATAATTGAAAGTAAATTGATTTCAATTGAAGTCCCATTTTTGGTTTTTTGGGTAGCTGGCACCGTATACCACCCGTATACCACCCGTATACCACCCGTATACCAACCGTATACCTCCGTATACCCCATATAGGGCAATACTACAGTAAACTAGCGTATACTTCCGTATACTTCCGTTCACTTCCGTATACTTCCGTATACCTCCGTATACTTTGATAAGGGCAATACTAACTATGTATTGCGTATACCTCCGTATACCTCCGTATACCTCCGTATATNATAAGGGCAATACTAACTATGTATTGCGTATACCTCCGTATACCTCCGTATACCTCCGTATATCCCCCGTATACCACCCGTATACCACCCGTATACCACACATCTTTTTTCTTCACGGCCATTCTCCAAAACCTTTTTAAGAAACCTTCTCATTTGGGACCTTGGGGAGTTTTAATCAAACTACATGTAGTTTTTATGTAGNCTTTTTAAGAAACCTTCTCATTTGGGACCTTGGGGAGTTTTAATCAAACTACATGTAGTTTTTATGTAGTTTTGAAAGCTGCATATAAACTACAAAAAAACTACATAAAAACGTCATAAAAACTACATAAAAACTACATAGGAACTTCATAGAAATTGCATAGAAACTTCATTGAAATTTCATGGAACTATATAAACATTTGCCGTTTCTTCATGGATGATTCTATAGATTGATTTTCCTGTTCAGTTAGCACCTCAAGTAAAGTTGAACATAATTTTGTGTCTTGTCCTCATGAAACTATCTGGCATGGANTGGATGATTCTATAGATTGATTTTCCTGTTCAGTTAGCACCTCAAGTAAAGTTGAACATAATTTTGTGTCTTGTCCTCATGAAACTATCTGGCATGGATAGCTCTTCAAACTCAAATGGTTTCAGTTCAGTCATTACCTCAAGTAAAGTTCAAGATATCTTTGTGCCTTGTCTTCCTGAAATCTTGTAGCCGTTTACTTTTTCTTCCATGGGTATAAAAAACAAATTGTTTCAACGCAAACGTCACCTCAAGTGAAAATTGAAAAAACCATTGTGCCCTGACTTCATGAAATTATCTGGCAGTGTTCCTTTTCTTCCATGGATTGTTCTTCAAATCGTTACTTCAGGTAAAAATCAAGCCATGGCTTGTCTTCCTGAAATTTTCTGGAATTTTACTTTTTGTTTTCATTTCAGTCGTCACCTCAAGTAAAGTTGAAGGTAGTGTAATGTTTTGTTCTCATCAAGTTTTATATCTGGCAATTTTCCTTTTCTTCCATGAGCAGGTCTATAAAGTCAAATTGGTTCAATCTAATGGTTACCTCAAGTAGAGTTGACGATAGCTTT
>BGPT01001568.1:114142-136890 GCA_003297045.1 Symbiodinium sp. clade C Y103
CATTTTTGTATACACTTGGGGATGTATCAAGTCAAAACGAGGGGTGCCCGAAACCTTGAAAATTAAGCCTTGATTTAAAGGTTTCGGGCCCCCCCTTTTCTTTGAGACATGCCGAACATCTATTCATTTTCTTGTTTCCAGAAACAACAAGGAAAAA
Source organism: Symbiodinium sp. clade C Y103 (assembly GCA_003297045.1). NCBI lineage: Eukaryota > Dinophyceae > Suessiales > Symbiodiniaceae > Cladocopium > Cladocopium sp. clade C. The sequence continues at coordinate 114,300 of BGPT01001568.1, forward strand.
AACCAAAGAATCAAATTGTTGAAACATTAATGAAATTCAAAATCAAGAACACAAAAAAACATTTAAATTTTAAACTAGGTCTCATGTAAAATGATTTACTAATATCAATTTCAGACCCATAAGTTTACAGTAAATCGCTGTAATATAGTAAAGCACTAAAAAGAGTAGAATTACTATTTTTCGAGACTCAGGGCAATCCCTCCTCGAAGCCCGCTCATTTTACATAAAAAACAAAGCTTGAAGNCTATTTTTCGAGACTCAGGGCAATCCCTCCTCGAAGCCCGCTCATTTTACATAAAAAACAAAGCTTGAAGCGGCGCAACCGCTGTAAGAAAAAAACATGTTTTCATTGTGATAAAAAACGTGTCTTTTTGAATTTTCCAAAGTTATGAAGAAGGGACAAAAATCATCATTTTTTATTCTCTTCATAATTTCCAATAATTTTTTGTATAGCTGACATTATAACTAATTATAACTTAAAATCTCACCTAAGTAGGTGAAGCTGTGGCACAACAGCCAGGGAGTTCGACAATGTGGAAACCTGTGCCCAGAGAAGTTCGTTTGCAAGGCACTTCATTTTTTCATGCATGGATACTCTGAACAGTCAGAGACACCATCTCAGTGTGAATGCTTCGAGATGTCAAAGGAATCACCTGATGATAGGAGTGCTTTTTCGTTTCATGCCACTGAACCGTTACGGGCGTGTGAGAATGGCCTAGCTTTTTACACCACCAACTGTTTGTATCCTTGACCTTGGATGCACAAGAGCTATGGGCTCTCGAAGAGCAGTTGAAGCATTTCGCAGATATGTTTACTCACATCCTAACTGTGGACTCTGGTATAAAATTCAACCAACAAGTTCCAGATTCTTCGTTGCAAATTCCCAGCAATCCAAGTGCGCTGAGAAGCTTGTGAAATTGATGTATGATCATGGATGGAACACTCAGTTCACAGAGTTCGACATTGGCGAAGAAGGTGATGTCCCATTGTTGATGTCACTGCCTCAAATTAGAAACCATGGTCTTCAATTCAAACTTACTCCAGAGAAGGCCTATTTGTCCTGTGCACGTATTGGAATGCGAAGAATGGATTTGCAAGACATTGCATGGTACATGGGTCAAATGAATTTCAAAACACCTCAAGTGAAGAGTTCCGTCCACAACATGATCATTTGGAATACGGTCAGATTGCTGTTTAAACCAGATGTTCAACAAGAAGGGCAAGCTCTAGTGACTGGTGACTATTGGCAAGTAGACCCACTACGTCATGAACTCATCAAGACATCACAAGGACAAGAGACAGTTCTCACATGAGATGACAAGATCACATAGAGTATATATCAAGATAGATGGCAAGAAGGTTCTTCACAAGGACAACTGAAGAGCTGAGAGGAAGAAAATTTCTGACAACCTGGATGGACCTTGGAAAGGCAAGACGGTCTACAAGATCAAGGACGGCTATGCGATTCCTGATGACGTCGTCAAGACCAACATTGAGCGCAATGCCAAGAGGTTGAGAGGAAAGATTGATGAAGTTCTGTTTCTTGAAGGATCCTCTTCTTCCAAACCGTCCGGTGCACAAGGAAAGCCAAGCTCTGGAAGAGAGAGGCAGGCAAATCGATTTCCAAAGGACCGAGCTTGAAAAAGATCGAGGTAGGTCCACCTGTAGCTGAGAGACATGTAGGAAAGCAGAAACCTGTAGTGGTTGTTGATCCACATGAAGGCTCATCATCAAGAAAGGAGGTTGTTGCTTCTCACGCAGAAGGTGCTGACGAACTTGATATATAGCCAAGGAATTTGGTATTGATGATGATGAACCTGTGGAACATCCTTCACTTGCTCCTGCACGTCGTAGGCAAAATTCAGACATGGGCAGTGATGCTCTTGAGCCTAGGCTGTTGTCTGTGCCATAACCCGGTATAGTGAAGTGCAAGCCATGACGCCAGCATTCAAGAAGATGCTGACGAAGTTTGAAGAAGCTCCATGTCAAACATTATCGCATGTCTCCTCCTCAAGTCAGAAGAAGGACTTCCATGTTGGGTTTATGAGAATGTGGTGAGCAAGTGTCGTGTGTGGCGTACTTCAGTTGCACCACGGCCTCGAGCCAGGGTTTCAGGCATCAGATCGTCCAGCTTTGGAGATGTCATCTTTGTCAGCCATGCCGAGATTCTGTCGAGGAAGAGCAAGCAAATGGTGCATCAAAATTACTTTGGGCTACGGCGCAAAACTCACTGAACAACAAAGAGACAATTCAGGCTCTGAGGTTGTGGGTGGATGAGAACAAGTGTATGCCTAAGGCCATTGTAGGTGATGAAGCTTTCTTTCGAGATGACTTTTTGACTCTCTACCGAACTCATGGTATCAAGGAATGCCCTTGCGGATCTAGAACTCCATGGCCAAACAGAGCTGAATCAGCTGTGAGACTCTTCAAACGTCAATGGCAGATCATGCCCAGGAATCTTGAAGATGATAGACTCAAGGGAGTTACAATCAGAGAAGCTGTTAAGCGTACTGTTTGGGCTAGAAACGCCCAATTGACCATGAGTGGTCACTCACTTTTGGAGATTGCCACTGGACGAAGACCTCCTATCTTCTTGACATCGAAACATCTGATCCTGTTCAACTAAGCGTTGAGTTGAACCTTCGGATGAAGATAGGACACAACCAGAGTTGAGAAGGTTAGCATTCAATGCACATCAGGAAGCAAGACAAGCAGCTGACTTGAGGCGTGGCATGGCCAAGTGAACCATGCTCCTTGATGGTCAATACAAACCCGGTGAAAAGGTGTTTGTTTGGATGTTACTTGCTAATGCCAACTCTTGGCCAACAAGAAGGAAAGGTGCATCAGATTTCACAAGAAGATGCCACGGTGAACATGAAAGGTCAGAAGTGATCATGAGGAATGGCGTGATGTTGCTGTTCCTGGACTTGAAAATCCAGATCCTTCTCCACTGGCAGTTGAAGATGAAGATGGGTATGATACGGTATGACATAGATGTTGGTTACGCCGAAGCTTACCCTGGTGAGCAAGAACACTGGTACTGTCAAACTGGCAAGTGTGACGTAGTTGAATTTTTCAGCAGCAACACTGGTCTTAGTTGGCACATGGCTAGAACGAACATGAAAGTTGGTGAGCCGATTGGCCACAAACATGGTTTCAGTTTCAACAGTAAGACGAAACAGTTTGAGGTGTGGAAACAACTTGAGAAGCTTGATCCTAAACATGTTTTGATCACAAATCCTTCACCCAATTCATGGAAGCACTCGATCTACAAGTTTTGTTTCAAAGTGATGAAATGGCAAGCTGATCGAGGAAAAGGTTTCATTGTGATCACACGACCTGATTCAGGGTTTTCAAGATTCTTGAAGCAGAAGAAATTTCAGGGTGATAGAATCAAGTTTGTGATTGGTTGCATGTTCCTTGACATGAAGAACTCTTGTAGAGGCAACACAGGGATAAAAGACTTGAACATGTACTACAAGTATTAAGATGACTTTGAATGCACCAACGTATGCCGTCAGTAGTGATGGGAAACTTTGGACTGATCCACAATGGAAGATCTTACCATCACGCCTGTGTTCGCTTGTTGCTCACTTCACACAACTTATTCCATGGAAGGATGTGGGACAGATATTCTTGGTGGAAGGTCTCCTGGAAGATTTGGAAGATGGCACATTGTTGGTGTTTCAATGTTTTTGTATCGTGACCATGAGTGTTCGTGCTTGTTGCAAGGCATGCAGCACACGGTTGCATCACTTCCTGTGCCATTTGAAACACATCTTGCCACAGAAGTTTACCGCTCAGTGGCTCATACAAACATTGGGACAGATTGAAGCGCCAAGGAGTATACAGAGCGAGTGTCAGAGAATCAACTGACCAGAGAATCATTGAACTGCTTCCTGGACTTCAAGATATCAAACAAAAGACATTGCCTCACATGTACCTTGAGTCATGCAGTGTATTCAGAGGAACATATGGTCGAGTGAATCCTTTTCTCATCTGGAAACCTGGTGTTTATGATCACGTTTACCTCATGTTTGTGTCACGGTTGTATCCACATCACAAGCATTTCAATATTCATGATCGGAGTATGATGGTTTTTCGAACGAAGTCAGTGGTGCTATCACAAGGAGAGTTGAAGATCCGCCTGCAACGTCAAGCGTGCCAGAGGGTGACGATTCCATGCATCCAGACACACATGGTGGGGTTCCACCCGATGATCATGACGACGGCATGCATGAAATGCCTAATGATCCACTGGTTGATGACAATCAGCCTGAATATCCAACTGGACCAGATCCAGATGATTCTGATCCTGATGCAGACTGCATCATCCCGGATGAGCATGGACCACCACCTGGGGATGACATGGACATGCCAGGAGTAGCTCAGGACTCGGGGGAAACACCTGATCAAGATTTTCCTCCACAACCGTTTTCCAATCCTGATGTTGAAATTGAAGAAGTTGTTGCTCCTGATGATGATCTTACACCAGATAATGATCCTACTTCTGCACCCATACGTGTTCAAAGGAAACAAAGAGATTTTCTGTTGATTCCAGTGATGCTTTACCAAAGGCAAAGGCTAAGGTGATCATCAAGAGGCCAAAGGTGCAGTTACCAGGTCATGTTCAACCTATGTCAGTTCCAGTTCCAAAAGCCGATTTTTCAGAAGATGATGGACCTTCAAATGACCCTCAAGCCTCTTGTTAGAATGATCAATCCATTCCATTGCCGACGACACGCCAACGTCATTCATGCCAGGTGAGTAGGCGCAGCAGGAGCCACGGCAGCTTACACAAGGAACAGAGAATCTATCTCATCGCAAGATGATGATGCAACAGAACCATACAACACTTATGATACTCCTGTTTTGACTGAAGAAGAAATAGCTCAGCTTCAGGAAGAAGACGTGGACACTGAACCGTACAATTCAGACCATTCTCACTGTGTTGATTTTGGCGGTACTGTTTTTGTTCCTTTGGGACCAAAGCTCCATGCTGCTCCTGATTTGGGTTCATATGACGTTACTTTTTTCAAACAGTTTGAACAGTATCCGGCCAAGAATGGCCAGCCCAAGGCTGAATCCCGTGACAAAAGACGTCATAAGTTCGATAATTATGTCACCAATTTAAAGCTAGATGTGTATGTCGGGGCTTCCAAGATGCTCAAAAGTATAATTTGCGGACGGATAGCACCACTCCTACCAGGTATGGCTTTCGTGTGGCATCTCAGCATGCCGCCTCAATGTTCTGGGATTTACTCCATCTTGACTTGAAATTACCTTCCTTCCGGGGGGAACATACAACTTAGACCGCCGCGTTATCCATGTTCAGTTCCCAACTGACATCGGTTTGCCCCCTCGCTTGGGTGGTTTATGCACATGTTCAGTTTACGGACTTGCCGATGCGCCGCGTAGGTGGTGGAACCATCTTTATAGGTTTCTGACTTCACTTGGCAAGCAATCAACAAGAGTTGACGTATGCACATATGTGTGCTATGAAAGTGCTTTCAAGGAACCCAAGCAAAGTCACTTTTCCAACTCTGAGGCAACAGAACCAGAAGGCGAGGTAAGCTCCCCTGAAAGCGAGGTATCGCGGGATGAATCCCCCGACACTGCTGAGGAAGTTCACAAGTCTCTTTCGGTTGAAGAAGATTGTTTTCAGCTTGTTATCGACAACCCCGAACTTGGAAACAGAGGAAGGAGTACAAGGAGAAGAAAGTTGAAGAGTGTGCATGGACACCTTTTTGTTGATGAAGGCATGTTGAAGTTTTTGAAACCTGTTGAGCACAACCCTGGTTGGCATCCTTTTGAGATCGGTCATGCGCAAGTTGCTTATCGAGCAAAATCATTGAGAATTCCTGTTCCATGTTATGACCGAAAGAAGTGCCACTTGAGGACTTCTATCGTGAAGAGAAGAGGTATGTTTGTTGCTTGAGATGAATCATGACATGAACAAAGAACTCATTCCCACAGGTTTGGAAGAAGAAGCTGAAGTTCTTGTTTCAGTCTTCTTACCTCCAGAACGTACATACCTTGCCACGACACCTCAATTGACACCTGAGATTGTGGAAGAACTCTTGGAACACTTCATGGACCCGGTGAGTGGCAGTAATGCCAAGGGAGGCAAACCAATTGGCGTGTGTTGGCTCCATGTTGATGACTCGTTCATTACTGGCACTCCAGAGTTTCTGGAGAAGTTCAAGAGAGTTGACAAGTCACAATTCAAGATTTGATTTCAAATTCATTAGACAGCGTGTCAAATGGGTCATCGATGAGAAGACCAAGCAGAAGTCGCGCACTACTGTGGAACAATCCTTGTGTGTGAGTGCGCTCACTGAGGTTGTCATGCCAAAAGGCTTGAAGGATGAAGACAAATGTGACAAGGATTAATTTGCAGACTGCATGCAGATCTCTTCTGGGTAGTATCGACTGGTTGCAATCAAGAGCATTGTTTCAGGCGTGTTTTCAGTTTTCAGGTTGTGCTTCTGCAGCTGCTGCTCCTACCATAGGTGATTGCAAGGCTGCAAGGCGACTCTGTCGACAGATTGTAGGAGATCCTATGGAACTCGTGTTCTGACCGATTCAAGGTGATCCTAGAGTAGTTGCTATGGCAGATGCAGCCTTCAGGAACAACAGTGACAAATCAGCGCAACGTGCTATGGTGATTTTCATGGCTGAACCCAGAAAACAGAAGAGTAAAAACACTAGAGGTTCTTTGATTTTCTTTGAGCCCACCAAGATCAAGAATACAACTATGAGTACCACGGTTGCTGAACTTTAGTGATGAAGTGTTATGTTACTTGTCAGCTGTTGAGAGGACCTCTCAAGGACATCACTGGACTTTGAAGTGAGATTCATATGAGGACTGATGCAAATAACTTGGTGATTACTGCAAGTACCACTCATGTCCCTGAACAACAAGGAACCGTTCACATGATTCAAATGCCGAGGAAAGAAGTTTATTCAGGTTCAATTGCTGAGTTGTCTCATATCAGAATTCAATGGTGCTTAGCTGATTGTTTGACACAGAAGACTGCTAATCCTCAAAATCTCATTGGTGCTGTTCGACAACGTATTCCCAGGGAAGTTGATTCTCATCCACCATTCAGATCATTACTGGAACATAAGGCTTACCTGAGGTCACGGCTGCCAACAATTTGCATTCATGTTGATTTCAAGCATGACGTGTTTTTGTTAGGTGAATTGCTGAGGGATTCTGGACTATTCTTTGAAAATGTGACCGCGGCTCAAGAAGAAGCGACCGGCAGCTTGTACTTTTCATTCATCACTATGGCTGGCGCAAGTCGGTGGAGTAGATCTTCCGGGTCAGCGGGGCCAGCTCCTTCAGAGGAGCCAATCAATGTTCCAGATGATGACACAGTCGAACATACAGAATCTATGAGAGGGTACCGCCTGACAGTGGGAGGAACCCAAGAACTATTCCCACGGAAGACCACATGAGATACTGCTATGGTTAGCTTAGAGCTTAGAGAGACAACATGGCTTCAAGCTTAGTGTAGCCTGAGGAAGAAACGTGTGAGAGCGGTCATTCAACTATATTTGGTATCCCTGGAATGAGTGCAACAGGCAATGGGGCAATCATCGGTGATGTTGTATCCTGGTGCTTACAGTGTGGAGGACACAAGCAGGAATTTTTGAAGGCTCTGAGGTGGCAATGTGATTGCGTCAGATTTCTTTTAGGACTTGTTTCTCAGGAGGAAGGGCAGTGGTTCCGTGAAGAAGCCGGATGCATCTAAGTACAACAGGAAAATCGAGACAACTATTTCTTTGCTTTGTCCGAGAGAATGGTGACAGTCCTTCGTCACAACAAGAATGACACCCGCAATCTGTCATGTGATGACCGAGGCACAATGAGTGTTGAGGATTTATTTCTCAAGTTGGAGTGGCTTTCTCCTAGACCGGATTTTTTCAACCTCACCGGTAGACAGTTTGCTGCTTTTCTCCATGCAAACCCTAAGCAACATTTCATCACAAACATGGCTGCCATATGGAGTGCCACCTCAGACCCCATTCACCATGCGCATTGGCGCCACACAGGGGCATACAAACCAGACGGCTGATCCATATCAAACCCACCATGCTCTGACATTTGACGAAGCTTGTTCCCTAGGTTGGATATTTCACGTCACATCATCACAGAATGCAAGATCCACTGCTCGAGATGGCTTCCTGCTGACAAAGGAAGAGGCAAAGGCAAGCAAGGAGATGCAGTTCACTCCATGTATGACAATGATGGAGGCTTACATCAGGAAAGGAAGAGGAGCTGTTGCTCCCAGAGTGCTATGGTCCAGTGTAGTTTGTTTTGCTGCCTGATTTCTTTGCGACACAGCAGCTTTTCTTGACAAGCAATGGGGTGGTGTTGTATCATGGAAATCTGCCAGCTCGATTCCTCAGAAAGTTTGAACAGATGCGTGCTGTGGCTTTGAACGTTTTGCGCATCAGCGAGGGTTATACATTGCCATCAAGTGTTACAGGAGGAACCTTGGCTCAGGGCACATCCCATGACCACGAAAAAGGCACCTCATTTTTGCCAGCTGGGGACATTCCCACTACATGCCGTGTTTCAGCTTGGGAATTCATGAACCAGACTCTCCCAGCAAATTGCGGCAGATTGGTCTTTGGAACTCCATTGCCATGGAGAGAAGAGTTTGATCCAGCATCAGAGCCAATTCATGGACTCTGTGCAGACGAAACAAGACGCTTTGCGCGTCGTCTTTCTCAGCATCGAACCCCTGGGTTCTGCACGATGCAGGTTGCTTTTGTGCCAAAGATGAAGAAGGGAATGTCGAGATCACCAAGACTGGAGAGAAGATCATTGTCTTGAAAGAATGGAATCACTTGCTCACAAACCAGCGCGTAGCACTTAGGCGACAGGGCATCACACGTCCAGAGTGGGAGTCATTGCCATGGACAGGCCACATGTGCTTTATTTTCATCACCAGAGCTTGGGAACAAGGTCCGTATCTTTCCTGGCTCATCAGAAAGGGCAAGTACAATGAAGCCGCGACTTTCCTGGAAAAGGTGAGATTTCAAGGCTGATTGGCGACGTGGCTCAAAGAACTTAAGGGTTATGAGAATAGAGGTATTGATCAAGAGAAATGGTCAGGGAATTTCAGAATGTATCCTCGAGATGATCTCATTCAGAAGCACTTGGAGATGTTGGGGGCTGTGTAGACTTCTACCAGAAACATTTGGATAGGCTCATTCGCAGCAATCATAAACTTTGGGAAGGTTTTTGTCAACAGATCCTTGATGCTGAAGGAAATGTCATTGGCTTGGAGCTCAGCACGTTTCGCTATAGACCAGGCGAAGAGGCACCAATGAACCAGGACACAATCATCCCTGATCCAGAGAATCATGTCAGCTTCAATACCACGGTGATGCTTATGGCCATCCAAGTTTACAGGGAAAATGCCGAGTACACCTTTCATCCATTCACCTATATGCCTATTAAAGACTTGTCTCCCATGCTGAAAGTCGAAAACAGATGACACAAAAGTCCTATCGGTTTTTCGTGGAACACGCATACAATCAATTCTTTCAGCATGAGGGAATTCATCAGTCTGCACGGTCGCGCGCAAAGGCAAAGGACATTGGCGCAGAACAACCACTCAGGTCTTCAACCAAGCTCGATGGATATGTTTGGATACAAGAAGAAGGAGAGCTGAAGCACATTCCAAAATAAAAGTTTTTTGAACCATCATCTCCTGAACGTCGAGCAGAAGATGTTGATACGCAGGACAATGCAGGTTGAATTTCCTGAGGAGATGCGTGTTGATGATGAAGAACAGCAGGGAGATCAAGAACCAGCAAAAGAAATGCAAGAAGTTGAAGTTGAAGAGGCTGGTGATGGAAGAGTATGAAGAAATGGAAGAAGAACATCCTGAAGAACCTGCTGAAGTTCCAAATATTCCATCTTTTGAGGTCAAGATAAGGGAGCCTGCCAAGGATACAAGCTCTTCGAAGGAAGAGGAAGTACCTGATCAAGAGGAATGCTTGGAAAGTCAGAGGATTCCTATGAAGAGGTCAGGGTATATCGTACGGCAGAAGATCAATTTGGGCAATGTATCTTGGGGCATCTGAAAGAGGCAAGCAGAACATTGTAGAGAACTATGGCATTCTACTGTCGACATGTACTGGACATGGAAGATCATGACCCTGCTTCAGAGCCACAACTGAGGATGATGTTTATCCTTTTGCCATGGTCTTAATGATGGAATTCTGCAACTTTGAGAAGTTTTCTGATCTCATGGAAGCGTTCCCAGCGATGACACAAACAAGAACTACTTATGAACAATCATCCGTCGAGTACAAGCACTCACAAGTGATATCAGGATCCGTTCATTTCGACATGATGCAAGGCCAGATCGTCCTCAACCTGAGCAAGATCAACGTGCTCCTCATGATCCAGAGTTTCATGAATTGGAAGAGGACTTGGACAACAAGAAGCGCCTTATCATTGAAGGAGATGATGACACGTTGATCGACATTTCAGGTCAATGGTTCGATAGCCAAGAAGATTGTCAAGGAAGAAGAGTTCGTCTCAACCAAGAAGAAGGGTGGAATTATAGATCCAGGAAAGAACAACAGTAGAAAGACGGTCAGAAAGAGGAAGAAAAGAAAGAGCCAAATGTTCCAGCTCCGGAACATGTCAGCATGCAGATAAACATGAAAAGGAAGCTGCTGAAAAACATGGAAGCTTTTTGAAGACAGAGGAACCATCTGCATCGGCAAGCTCTTCGAAGGGAGAGGAAGCAGAAGCAGGAAAGAAAGGCTCTTCTAAGAAACCAACAGAGCCCACACCAAAGCTCTTTTATGGTCAAGATATTTCAGGATGTGAAGAAGGTTCAAGTTTGATGTCTTTACAAAAGTGCTTCACCAATCCAGAGTATGAACAGTGGGCAGGTTTCTACAACAGGGGGTATCCAGCCTCAGAGAAAAACAAATAGATGTTCTGGCGCAAGCAATGGCGTGCCCGTGAAGAAGTATACGATGAAGCATGGCATGAGGACTCTGAGGACTCAAACGTCATTCTAATGAGGATGTTGAGAAAGTGCTCGAGGACCTCAGGACATCCATCACATTCATCTGTGTGGATCCTTGATTAGCGTCCAGAATTAGATCATCAGTAGAAAAGCTAAGTGACACGGTTCAAACAAAACCCACAGAAGACTCCAAGAAGTTGGGCACAGCACTTACAGATTACACCAAAGAACATGGATAGATTCCTCACTGCGCAGTCCTTCAATCATTTGCTTTATCTTTTTTTGGGAGCAGGTCTTGTTACAGAAGAAGATCAGGATCCAGATAATCCCTACAGATCAGGTCGTCAACTATCCTGTATGTTCTGGAATTTGGGAAATTGGCGCCGTAAACGTTTTGAGAACCATCCACTCTCTACACAACTTGAGAAGTTTGCTCCTTACATTGATGAGAAAACTGAGTTGCAGCATGACACAGTAGATCTCGAAGATCGTCCAGCTTTCAACAACTATTTTGTAAATTTGTTTACACTGCCAAGAATCTTGGAGCTCACATTTTCTCAATTGTGAATCTATGTCGCTTTGGCCCCACAGAGAGGAACTCAAGTATGGTGGTTGGACATAAAGCTTCAACGACTGCCATGACTTACTCTGCATGGCGCGCAAAGGCAATGGAGGACATGTTCTACAAATTGGAGGCCCCAATACAGGAGAAAGTGATACACGTGAGAGATGTGTGTCATGGGCTGTCTTCGAAGTGAATGAAGTTTGGCAACGCTGTAGATAGGTCAACTCATGAAGAAGAAGAACTTATCCACTCACGTCATCACATATGCAGGGCGTGCGTTTACCAAGTCGATCAAAAAAGAATCGCCAGTTCACCTGGAATCTATGGCGAAGCTAATGCTACCATGACTTGGGAGTGCATGAAATCTCAAGTTGACATCAGCGCCGGTGATGGCAACAAATCCTGGTTCCAAAGAAAAGTGGTGTTCCCACATGTGAACATTCACTCATGCAATTCTGGATTGATCGCATGGTCGGTATTGCTACTCAATCGAGGAAAGTAAACTACGACAGTACTGCATGTCCAGTTCGGGTGAAACATCTCATTTCAGCGCCTCACACAGGTCTCATCTTTTTGCAAGAGAATGAAGCTTTTCAGAACCAAGGCAGAAACATATACAGAGAAGCTTGCGACACAGAGACGCAGCCTACTGACATCGGTTTGCCCCCTTACTTGTTTTTTTTCTCATGTTCAGTTTACGGACTTGCGGATGCACCGTGTAGGTGGTGGAACAATCTGACTAAATTTCTGATTTAACTTGGCATTCAACCAACAAGAGCTGACATATGCACATACGTGTGCTATGAAGGTCCTTTCAAGGAACCCAAGCAAATTCATTTTTCCAACATCCCAAAAAGGGGGAAAACCCCAATCCACATGAAATATTTTGGAATATCTTCTTTTTTCCACAAAATCCACTTGAAAAGACGGAATGAAGTGTTTAGTACCTTAACATCCCAAGAGGAGGAAATCCCAATCCACATGAAATATTTTGGAATATCTTCCATGTGATTTTTGATGCCCTTTCTGCACCCCACCCTGTCTTTTGACGAAATCTTAGTTGGAAAGACGGAGAAAGGATCTAAATTCCCTAACATCCCGAGAGGGGGAAGCCTCAATCCACATGAAATATTTTGGAATATCTTCTATGTGATTTTTGATGCCCTTTCTGCACCGCTCCCGGTCTTTCCACAAAATCCCAGTTGGAAAGATGGAGAGAGGTGTTTAGTACCTTAACATCCCAGGAGGGGGAATTTTTCCACAAAATCCACTTGAAAAGACGGAATGAAGTGTTTAGTACCTTAACATCCCAAGAGGAGGAAATCCCAATCCACATGAAATATTTTGGAATAAGTTTATTTGATTTTTGATGCCCTTTCTGCACCCCGCCCTGTCTTTTGACGAAATCTTAGTTGGAAAGACGGAGAGAGAATTTCAATTCCCTAACATCCCGAAAGGGGGAAGCCCCAATCCAAATGAAATATTTTGGAATATCTTCTCTTTGATTTTTGATGCTCTTTCTGCACCGCTCCCGGTCTTTCCACAAAATCCCACTTGGAAAGGCGGAAAAAGATGCCCAAATCCCTGACATCCCAAGTGGGGGAAGCGCCAATCCACATGAAATATGTTGGAATATCTTTTCTTTGATTTTTGATGCCCTTTCGGCACCTCTCCCATGTCTTTTGGCAGCATTCCAGTTGCGAAGATTGCAAAAAAAAAGCAAATCCATAACATCCCCCAATCTAAAATGAAACATGTGCTGAGAAGAGCTTATAAGCGTTTGGCCCTAATATGTCACAAAAATGCCTTTGGTGCCGGCATTGGGTTGCCAAAGGTGACAAAACCGAGCATGGGCAGGGGGCAGGGGCTTGAGCTTCCCACAATGGAGTGGGAACGGTCTGGGAGGGGGGGCAAAGCCAGAAAATGGGCATTGGTTGATGCAACCATGGGCAGGGTTAGCGTGGGAGGTGTTTGGCTTTCAAAATGAAGCATGGGCAAGGGTTTGTGCTGGCCTGAACTGGGAACCTAAGCTGGCGACCCCGCTGTGGCGCAAAACAATGGTGTGAAGGGAGGGTTTGGGAAAGGTGCCAAAGCCTTCAAGTTGACTTAGCAAGGCATACTTCTTTTGACTTTACAGCCAAAAAAATCAAATAGAAGTCAGTTTCAAATAGAAGAAGGGGCCCCAAAAGCCCATTTCAAATAGAAGATATTGCAAATCCAAGAAAGATGATTTTTTGCATCATCATTTTGGGACAACTAGTCCGGAATATCTTACAGAATATCTTCTATTTGATTTGTTTTTTTTTGTGGGGGCCAAACTCAAATAGAAGATGGCCTGTTAAAAAAATAGGGGGAATATCTTCTATCTTAGTGTCTTGAAATATTATATATGCGAATGGTACCTAGGCGGGAGTACAGTCCCAACTAGTCATGTATCATAGCCTGAGGGAAGGGGCCAGTCACCGGGTGAACATCATGTAAATCCGCTACCGGTGATTTGGCTCAAGACCCCATGATTGCAGGTGCCACAGGAAAATAGTGCGTCAGCCATAAGCTTCACAGCCGTTGCTNGGCTCAAGACCCCATGATTGCAGGTGCCACAGGAAAATAGTGCGTCAGCCATAAGCTTCACAGCCGTTGCTCAACTTGGAAACTGGTGCCAACCCTAGGGAATTGGCAATTCACAGGTTATCAGCCGTAGCGCCTCCTACGGAGAGCTACGAGCGTGGGAGAATCGTGGTTGTGATGGCTGATAGCAGCGACGCATATTCCTTTGGACAGGCCGCAGCACCCGCTGCTGGCTCGCAATCGAACACCTCACAAAGCATCGACACGGGTGNTGTGATGGCTGATAGCAGCGACGCATATTCCTTTGGACAGGCCGCAGCACCCGCTGCTGGCTCGCAATCGAACACCTCACAAAGCATCGACACGGGTGGAAGTGATGCCTCTGAATTGAAAAGACCATCTATCCCAGTGCGAGCTTTTGTGGAACCAAGAGGAAGACCTGCCACATCTATGGCAGCGATTGAAGACAAAGACAACCCAAGCGAACCAAGATCTGGATCGAGGAGACCTCCAGTTGCGACTGTTTCTCCTCCTTCGACACCAAGGAAGAAGTCGAAGCCTTCAGATCCTCCTTCCCCTATCCCCGCCGTGACGCCCTCGGGGCCGGGTTCGTTTCAGAAGATTTCAATGCCGTCAACTGGAAGTGACAACTATTCATTGTACCGTGACGAAGTCAATGAATATCGAAACATGATGGAGAAGGTAGAGGAAGAGAACAACAANTTCAATGCCGTCAACTGGAAGTGACAACTATTCATTGTACCGTGACGAAGTCAATGAATATCGAAACATGATGGAGAAGGTAGAGGAAGAGAACAACAATCTACGTATCAGGATTGGTGAAATCTATTCTTATGCCAATCAACAGTTCATTCAACTGGAAGAAGCAACCCAGACGGAGTTGCATTCCATGGCACAACATCTGCAGATCCTGAATGCCGAGCTGATGGCTGCAAGGCAGGAAGATGAGGGTGCGACTTACAGGATTGAAGAACTGGAACNCCTGAATGCCGAGCTGATGGCTGCAAGGCAGGAAGATGAGGGTGCGACTTACAGGATTGAAGAACTGGAACGATACAGATTGATGTCAGATGAGACATCGTCCTACTTACAACATCAGTATGCAGTGTTGCGCTCACAGTTTGATGAACAGATGAATCATGCCACTACCATTGTGGCACAAACTGGACATGGCTTGAGAGATCAAGTTGAACATCTTCGCATTGCACTGGAAAATGCAGAGATTGTTGCACGACAAGAAGCCATGGCTGTGACTATGGCCAATGAACAGGCTTGCACGCTGCGAGTAGAGATGTTGGAAACTGTCAACCAAGGACAGATGATGAAGAATTCCATGGCTGTTAGTATCCGCAAGATGGAAACTGAATTAGATGCTGCTGATTTCAAACGTGACGAGATTATGTTAGAGTTCAGAACCAATCTACGACATGAACAAGAACGATTGGCAGATTGTGAACACCGGCTGGCTCTAGAAGAATCACAATGTCACCTGGATCGAGCACGAAATGAGAGTCTACAACTTCAATTGTCGACTGTGGAGAATCGCAACACTGAACTTGTAGCTCAGGGTAGTGACGCATCTAATCCTGGCATGCGAGACATGAGAGTCATGGGACTTCGCTCAGAACTGATGATGCAATCAAATTTGCTTGCACGTACTCAGGAACAATTGACAGAATCTAAGCAACAGTACCATGAAGTTTCATGTCAACTTGCACGTCAGTCGTCGCCTTCTACTTCACCTCTACGAGGGATGACGGAGCTTCGTCTACAGCAAGAACATGAGGAACTTCAACGATATGCTGAACGGAAAGCACGTGACGATCAACGGTACTGTGAGCTCAGAGAGGAGAACGAAGATCAAGGTGAACGACTGGAATTCTTCCAGAGGTGCTTTCAGGAGATCGGGGATAAACATGAAAGGATGTTGAAACAACTCGATCAAGTGAGTCAAGATCCCAGTTTCACTGGTCGTATTCTGGATAGTTTCCACAATGAAGTCTATGATAAAGATCGGAAGATTTCGAAAATGGAAACGGAATTAGCCAATCAATCTAGGGAACTTGAAATGGCTACATATGATGCACAGAGATTCATGCGTATGGCAATGAATCGCCCCATCAACCATGGTGTCGTGGAATACACCATGTCTGCTGAACGTCAAAGTGAACTGCAAGCAGAACTCAATGAAGGGCACGTTCATCGAGAAAGGCGAGAAGCTGATCAGTTGCGCTTGCAGTCGGAATATAAAGCCCTCATGGATGAATTGATGATGGAAGGCATGAAGGCCGAAAGCAGTGTCGCTCTTAATACTCAACATGATGCCATCGAGGCCGTCAAGAAATCGTTTAAGGATGAGATGGACGAAGCAAAGTTGAAGATGGAGAACGACACAAAGAAGCTTCGTGAAGACCTTCAGTATGCTGAAGAGCGGAAGGATCACTACAAGAACAATTATGCTCAAGTGGAAGACCGATATCTGGATGAGGAGAAGGCCTACCAAGCTGAAGCGGATGCCTTTGAGCGTCTCCGCAATGAGTATAACAAGAGTGTCCAAGACTTGAAAGATATGGAGAAGGAGAATGAGAAGAGCAGGTCGAAGATTTCACGACGTGAGGCTGAGAAGATCACTATTCAAGATTGGCCTCGAGTTGATGGAGTCGAATCATGGGAGAGTGAAGTTATCCATGAAGTCTGCATTGCAAGTGGTGATGACGATCATGATGAATGGACAACATGGCTATCCCCATGCTTCGCTGACACTCCTGATCTTGCCTTGTTGGGACGACAATCGGAGAAGAAGTTTCAGTCCATTGATGCCAAACTTGCACATGGTCTTCGAAAGATGATTGATAGAGCAGGCAACAAANTTGGGACGACAATCGGAGAAGAAGTTTCAGTCCATTGATGCCAAACTTGCACATGGTCTTCGAAAGATGATTGATAGAGCAGGCAACAAAGCTGATGGATTGAGGGCCGAACTTCGATTGAAGCTGACCGAATATGGCAAGAGTGGGGATTACATCAAAGGACGTGAACTCCTGGTCATGATCTTAGCCAACTTCAAATCTCCTGATCACAGAGAAGTCCTGTACAACTCACATCACCTGTACATGCTGTCGTACTATGGTGACAACAATTTGGAGGCATGGTACAACAAGTGGTTGGACATTGTGTACAATATGAACCCTGATGATCGCCCTTCGAAGAATTCTCTTCGTGACACATTCTTCCGAAAGATTGAAGATTCGAAGTTGATGTCATATGATATCTCGAAGTACNCCCTTCGAAGAATTCTCTTCGTGACACATTCTTCCGAAAGATTGAAGATTCGAAGTTGATGTCATATGATATCTCGAAGTACAAGACGTTGAATGAAGGACATCAAGATCGAACCCACGAATATCTCTTGCATGTAGTCAAGGGTTACATCCAACGAGGAAAGCAGGACAGATTGGTGTTGGATCGTGAGAGAGCTGTAAAGCAATCTCTTCAACAATCACGGACAACTCCTGCCGAACCTGATGACACCAAGACGGCTGCGCCAAGTACCAAGACGAAGAAGGAGCTCAATGCTGCGGCAGCTTCGTCATCAACTGAGGTTCCAAAGCCCAAAGCCAAACCGAAGGCTAAAGCAGCATCAGTTCTTCCTACTCCGTCACCAAAGAGACATGCAGCCGACAAGAAGAACAAGCCCGGCGGAAGACCTGGCCGATCAAGTTCTCCCGTTGACAAGAAGAAGATCTTTTGCAACTTCCACTTCAATAAAGGTAGCTGTAACAAGGGTGACAAGTGTCCATACAGCCATTCCAAGAAGGTGTATGATGCAAAGACGGCGCAAAAGAAGAAGGGCAAGAGAGAATCAAGCAACGACTCGTCAAGGAGTAGAGGAAGAAGAAGGTCATCATCCGCCAAACCAAAGGACGTGTGTTGGCAATGGAAAGCTGGGAAATGTAAATTTGGATCAAAGTGTAGATTCAAACATGAGGACCCACCTTCATCTTCTGCTGCTTCGGAAAGATCTACGAGTCGGAAAGGGAAGAAGGCAACTCCTGTCATTGTCGAACCTTTGTCGGACATCGAGGATGATGTGTATGACTTAGNCTGCTGCTTCGGAAAGATCTACGAGTCGGAAAGGGAAGAAGGCAACTCCTGTCATTGTCGAACCTTTGTCGGACATCGAGGATGATGTGTATGACTTAGCATATACCTCTACGAGGGTAGCTAGTGCAAAGCGTCAGAAAGATGACCGGAAGATCAGGTTCGATGAGGATGTGGATATCACCTTGATCCCCATTGAGAACTACAACGATGATATGCCCAAAGGTTCTTATCGTGATCCATCAAAAGCTTATCGTCAATGCAAATTGAATGACCTGACAGATGAGCAGGCCAAAGCTGACAACATGATCGGATTGGTACGAGCCAGAGCCAGAGGAATCATCATGGATATGCATGGAACTTACCGTGATGTGACTGAGGTACGTATCATTCTTGGTCCAAAGTTTGACATGCTGATCAGTTTGGATGACGAGGACGATGAAGGCATGACGTTCAGGCAGGAGATGATCGAACACATGCCCATGAAGATGGTGAAGAGNAAAGTTTGACATGCTGATCAGTTTGGATGACGAGGACGATGAAGGCATGACGTTCAGGCAGGAGATGATCGAACACATGCCCATGAAGATGGTGAAGAGAAAGAGTAATATGATGTGCATCACATTACCCATTCTGGCGAAGGACCGAAGATTCATTCTTGATTCAGGAAGTGGACATGATTTGATTTCTGACAAGAAGGCTGAGAGAATGGGATTGAGGACAAGTACATGTGAACCCATCACTTTCCATACTGCCAATGGTTCGACATCTACGAACCAACAAGCAAGGATTNAAGAAGGCTGAGAGAATGGGATTGAGGACAAGTACATGTGAACCCATCACTTTCCATACTGCCAATGGTTCGACATCTACGAACCAACAAGCAAGGATTGACATTGGTACTTTTGACAAAGCAGCCAATGCCTACATACTGGATGACACTCCTTCAGTGATGTCGCTTGGCAAACGATGTATGGATGAAGGGTATTCATTCGTGTGGCCTTCGAACCAGATGCCATTCCTGATCAACAAAGATGGCAAACGTATCGACCTATCATTGCACGACAACATCCCTTATGTTGATCTTGGAGGTGATGTTCTACCACTACGTGGGGATGCATTCACTAAGAGGGTCCATGAGTTGTTGCTTGGCAAAGATATGGGATCTCCTACATCACGTACCGTGCTCATCGATGGATCCAGTGGGGATGAAGTTGAGAGCACGAAAGACAAATGTGATGAGAAGATGAAAGCCAAAAGGAAGAAGAAGAGATCACGTACAAGATTTGCCAAATCCGTCCCAGCCGATGATGTCGAGGATGATGATGGAGAACTCAGCTATGCACCTGGTACACCTTATGATGGTCCTGCTCCTGACACCGACGATGAAGGAGAGGCTCCACTACCTGCTCCAGATGCTCCACCTGAGCCCGATCCTCATCCAGAAGGACATGGCAGAATAGAAGAAAGACGTGATGAGGATGATGAGGATGACATCGAGATTGACGTTGTTGAGGGTGAGTCAAGAGTGGCCAAACGTGGCACATTGAAGCGCGAAGCAAAGAGCATCGAGCATAAGTTGACACACAAATACAAGAATCCATACTGTGATTCATGTGTGCGTGCAAAGATGAAGCATTTCAAGACGAGAAGAGGAGCGTATCGTCGGGAACTCAAGAAGTTCGGTGATCTCATTACATTCGACGCTGTCAACACGGACAAAATCCATGATGACACCCTTATCCTTGAGAAGGAGGTGTTGNCGTCGGGAACTCAAGAAGTTCGGTGATCTCATTACATTCGACGCTGTCAACACGGACAAAATCCATGATGACACCCTTATCCTTGAGAAGGAGGTGTTGGTAGTGAGGGACTGTTTTACAGGATTGGTCGGGGCATATCCATCTTCCAGGATGACTTCAGATGATGTGGTCCGAGCAGTCAAGCAGTTCATCGGAGCAAAGAAGGTCCGTGAAGCCTACTCTGACANTCTACCTGGTCGACCTCAGACCAATTCCATCGCAGAACGTGCGAATCAATTCATCTTGACCACAACTTGCACATGCTTGTTGGAAGCTGGCTTGCCACCGTGCTTTTGGCGTACTGCCATCCAATGTGTTTGGCATCTTCTCAATACTGAACCCAATGATGATGATATCAGTGCTTGGTGCAAACTACATGGATCAGAGTTCAAAGGAAAGTTAGTTCCATATGGAGCATTGGTGAACTACAAGCCCCCTGCAACCAGAGATGTGAGTCAAAGTCACAAGTTTGATCCAGATGCCATTCCTGGAGTGTTTGCTGGATATCATGTAGGGCCAGGAATGCATTGGTCACGCCAATACAAGGTATGGCCTTTGGATGAATTCGTTCATCAAAATCTTGGTTTCGATGCAAACAAACCAGAAAGGCGTCTATTACGACCTCATCTTACTGAAAAGCTTGTTATGGTAGAGCCATTGACTTTTCCCCTCAAGGCAGAGTATGAGAGGATGAATACGACCTTGGAGGGAATGATGGTGATCCATACAAGCGACCCATTGAAGACGATGAGGAAGGACATGATGATGACGGTCAAGATGATGACAATGATGATGCTGGAGGAGGACCCGGACCACCTGGGGGGAAAGTATCGAAGAAGAAGTCGGAAGGACATCCCCCTGATGGTAAAGTTGATGATGGTGAACCAACTCTCGAGGAGCTGATTGCTCAGCAACCTGATCATTGGAGAGAAGGCAAGGCCAGTGATGGAATTGTTTATCTCGACGACATTGGTCAAAAGGTGAAGCTCGACAGAAGGGGAAGACCATATCGCATCGACGAGACCGGGAGAAGATACTTCAGAACATCATTGAGACCAAACCCATGTAGAGGGCTTCTTACCCGTCTCAATAGCCAGGTTGACCGCAACGTGATCAAGAAGGTTGAAGCCAAGAAACTTGAGAAGAAAGCTGCCAAAGATAAGGAAGAGAGAATCTTGAAAGATGTGAAGAAGAAAGCTTTAATAGAAGACAAGAAGAGTGAAAAGAAGAAACGAAAGAAGGAGAAGAAGGAGAAGAAGAAGGAAAAGGAGACCGAATCCAAGGATGTTGGAGAAGGGGATCCGGAAGATATCTTTGAAGACCACCTCTTATCCCCTGGTTCCTCTAGTTTTCTACGTCTTGCTGGTGTCAATGTCAAAGATAAGAATGTGAAGATATCACTGCCTTTGAGCTGTACAAGCATCGATATGGACATGTATGATGTAGTAGATGATGATTTACCTCGAGGAAAACGCTACATCGATTGTCGTAGACGACATGCTGACGCAAGTCCATGTTCAAACATCTCGACTGACGTACCGGACGATGAGGAATATCTCACTGAATGGGACGAGTGGTCTGAGATCGAGAAAGGACGGGGACCAAAAGCAACTTGGAGTGGAGAATATTGGGATACGATGTCTGGAATGATCTCGAAGTTCTGTCCTGCTACGCCGGCAGAGCGCACCATTATCNCGGGGACCAAAAGCAACTTGGAGTGGAGAATATTGGGATACGATGTCTGGAATGATCTCGAAGTTCTGTCCTGCTACGCCGGCAGAGCGCACCATTATCAAGAATGGCAAGTGCGTTCCAATGAAGCAGCATATGGATGTGGATCTCGAGAACGATGAGAACTGGATATCATTCCCTACAATGCCTTGCACCGTCAACGGCGGGCGAGAACATCGTCAGAAGATTGTTCCTGAAGGCTTGGGGGGTAAAATGTTTAATGCAATGGTATCACGTCCCNAATGCCTTGCACCGTCAACGGCGGGCGAGAACATCGTCAGAAGATTGTTCCTGAAGGCTTGGGGGGTAAAATGTTTAATGCAATGGTATCACGTCCCGTCGGACGAGCTGAAATTGAGTCAAACCCCAAAGCCAAAGAGTCAATGTTGAAAGAATGGAAAGGTCTTAGAGATCAAGGTGTTTTTGACTTCACTATGGTAAGGGAATATGATGATGTTGTAGCCGAAGCCAAAAGAGAAGGCAAGGAGATCCACATGGCCAGGGTCCATGGAATCTGTGTGGAGAAGAATTTTCAACTCCCTGATGGTGACCCCGGTAGAAAATTTAAGGGCAGAGGAGTACTCTTGGGTAATCAGGTGAAGAACCAACATTGGGAAGCAGCGTTTTTCCAGGATTTAGGGAATTCGCCCGCCTCTTTTGAGGCATCCAGATGGGCAGATTTTTATGGTTGTCTCCCAGGTCACAGTGTTAAACTAGCCGATGCAATCCAGGCATACATCCAGGCCAAGTTGAAAGGACCGGTCTGCTGGGTGGAAATACCCATCGATGCATGG
>BGPT01001569.1:61870-75015 GCA_003297045.1 Symbiodinium sp. clade C Y103
CAGCTCTCGGATGCAACACACAGAGCATACAGCGCAAAGAGAAAAACGCCGCCTGAGCATTTGTTTGGAGGCTGGCTTTCGTCCCCCCCCTCTCAGGTTATTATTACTATTGTTATTACTTATTATTTTAATTATAATTATTGTTATTGTGACCATTCATAGATATCGCTATCACCCTATCCACAACTTTTCGACTCATTGGATCACCTCAGCGACTTCTGCCGTCAGGTCCGTCACGCCTCCCCGGCGCCCGCCGCGCCCGCCCCGGCGCCGCTGCCGGCGCTGCCGCGGCGGCGCGACACCGCGGTGTCGGGACAGGTGCGACACAAGGAGGAGAGGCAGCTGGGAGGTTTCCGAAGTCATGGTACCCCTGGAATCATCCAAACTTGACCATGACTTGGTATCGAAACCAATGATGAATGAGGGATCCCCCATTTTAAGAATCCTCCAATTTGGTAAAACAGTTGGTAAACCACAAACCGACATGGGATATCATGGGGAGCAAATTTTTGATGGCAATTTGGATAGAGAATTGCGCATTTTTTGAAAAATAGATTTGGATGGCCTCAGAGTTCCAGTGATCCATTGTGAGGATCTCATCCATCAGCACGTCCTCTACGTGCTCCGCAAAAATCCCGACGTCGCAAGGCCATGAGTTGGCAGTCAAAACTCCTCATTTTCAGAAACAGACACAATGGATATAGTTCGTGAAAGATCTCCTGCAACATATCCCCAAGAATATCGCATATCCCGTTCAATTTCATTTTTTGATGGTGCCTTTGATGGTGAAATCACCAATTAGATGCCCAAAATTCTGAAGACCTACCCTCCAACTCCGCCTGGAATCTGAGCCAGGTTGAGGCGCGTCCAGCAAGTGACTGAAGGGGTCTATCTGATTGATGGCCAGGAGGCTAGGGGTGTTGCTGGTGGGAACGGATATTTTCAAGTTGTAGATGGCCTCAAAAATGGATCATGGATGTTTTTCTAACATGAATAGCTTGGAAAATGGTTGGCGTCAATAAATTGGTGTTCTTGAGATTCTAGACGTGTTGAGATTCCAGACGTTTTTTTGCAGAAGAAATGGCCGGTTGTCCACTGATACAATTGAGACGATACTCCCGATCGATATTGTTGTAAGCGAGTTGAAAGAGGAGCAGTTCAGGAACCAAAGGGTAAATTGTAACCAAGATATTATCTGAGTGTTTTCAGTAAGAAACTCCAGATTCCACTGCAGGGAACTTGTTTGGATTGGGAAGAATTTTGACGGAGGCAAGATTGGATCCTTTTTTTTTAGCAGAGTTTTCCACAATGCCCAGCAACTGAACACCCACGGATCCGCCCTTGCAGGTGAACATCGAATGGCGCCATTCTTCCGAACCCGGCCAGCCACAATCTCAGCCTGTGGATCAAGTCGACTTCCCCAAGAATCCGCCAAAAAATTGATCTATCGGCTGTATTTGTTTGGTGTGGATACATCTAACAGAACTATGTGGATATTTATATGTGATCATGTCCCCCAAAATTTTGGTGTTTTCGATGCTCCGAAAACGCCATCCCTTGACCGGAACCGACAGGCGAGGATGGCCTATTGTGGTGGATGGACCCATGTCCGGGTCTGAGAGCCGCGATGTCCGAGGTTTGTCACATCAACCCAGGTCAGAGGAGTTGATAGGTGACATTTAAATGGTCAGTTGATGAGTATCAGATAGCTATCGTCAACTATATAGTTGTTAATATATAAGTGGATATGATTGATGATGCCTTGATGATAGGTGAGAATACCATCGTTGATGTATAAGATACCTATCATCAACTATTTGTTGATATAGTTGATAGCTTGATGATAATTGGTGATATCTATCCCAACTGGTTTCCCTTCAAAGGCGGCAACCGCTGATCGATTATCTCAGAGACAATGAGGCTGGAGTGTCAAAAGATTTTATTGGAATCTGGATCATCCTCAAGTGGATGGGATGTAATGGGATGTTCATGGAATACTCATGAATATACATAGAGAAGAATATGGAAATATCATGAAATATCTGGATAAATCCTGTTGAGCCCCTGACTGCGACTTCACTGGTAATGATGGGAATGGGATAGTGGCATCATCTCAAAATTCGTGGATTACTGGTACTCTCTTACAATCTATCCAGATTGGAGTCCACTGGCTCATGGGAAAAAAAACACGGCAGTTGGTAGACCTGCCCAAAAGAAGATGTGAACGGAAGATCATTTTTGGCTGTTTATCTATGCTGGGACAAGATGATTTGGGACAGACTTGGATGGTTAAACCCTGTGGAAGAATGAAAGCATAGGACTTTGATGGACCACCTTTAACCCAAGCATTTTTTTCCAGTGCCGATGTTGCTCCACATGTTCTTGTGGGGAAAACCCCAAACAGATTTTGATCTTCCCGAGGAGAACAAAGAGTTCGACCTTGACACTGTGGTGTGCACCACTGCGCTGCATCAGGAGGGAGATGCACAGTGCACGCAGTGCATGGTGCAGTTGGAGGGCAGTGGCAGTGTGGAAGTAAACGTCAGTTTAGGGGTACACACCAAAGACTATCTACCTTAAAAAAATCATTCTTGCGTCACAACTAGCTTCTGCTCTTATTGAAGTTCAGATCAGCAGCCGTTTGCTGCACCTGGCAGTTGTTCTTTGAGACAGGTTCCAAAGAACAAAAGGATGACCTTCGATGACAAGCACAAGCAGTGCTCAGGGGCATCCTGCAGATAGTCCAGTCATCCGATTGGGCAAAACTGGAGGAACAGCCCTCCAAATACAGCTCTAGTTATGACGTTTTTTCATCAAACAAGATGTATGTGGGGTTATCCAAGGATGTGGGGGAATGCCGCAAAATTATGCACTATCTCATTGATTTCATTGGAAAAATCACGGATTCTCGGATTGAGATTGGGCACATCCAAAAAAAATCCAGGTACAGCCGCTTGGAGGCGATGAAGGTGGCGAAGGCGCCATTCAGATCTGCGATGGGGGGAATGATGGGAATGGGGACGAAAAAAACCACCCAATTTTTCCGGGACGATGTGGCAGGTGAGAAGCATTCTCACTGAATTTGGTGTGACTTTACCGAACTACCTGCATAACACGGCCAGAAATAAAAGTTTTCTGAACCATGGGATTCTGGGTCCTTGACTTGAAACCATGCCGCATTTGATGGTGGATCTTCGAAACAACCTTCGATGGTCGCGAATGCCATATGTAGAGGGAACGTGACAAAACCTGTGGTGGATTCTAGAGGTATACTATACGATGTTTTACCTGATTTTTGAACCAACAGGTTGACCAACCTTTTCATTAGTTTCTAGAATTTGATTCAAGGAAAATCAAAACCAGAAACATCTATATTTGGGGGCAAACACCAGCCAGTTTCCTTTTGTTTGTTCCCTTCACCAATCCATTGATCAATCATTGACCAGTTTTTTCAACTGCTGAGGAGCAAGCCTCCATTCGGGAGCAGGCAGCTGATTACACCTTGGATGGCAAGCAGGTGCCGGATGAGTTGGTGCGCAGGTACAATCAGGCGGGTTAGAAGGGGATGGTGCATGGATCACGGATATGCAGGCTTCGTAAGTCACGGGGTTCCCCCAAATCATCCAAAATTGCACCCGCTGAGTATTGAAAGCCATGGTTTTGGGGGTTCCCCATTTTAGGAATCCATAATCATGGTTCATGGGTCTATGAAAGGGTTTATAGATTTAACCAGTAGACATGGGGAGAAAATGGGATGTGAATGGAGATCTAATGGGATATACATCAACTATGACTCCAATGGATCTCCGATGGATATCAGGGATCATAACTTGGTGAACAGGCCTTGCGAACAAAGGTCCGTCGGCTCCTCAGCATGGCAATGTTCAGCTCACAGTGGAGATGCGTCAACTGCTGATTTGGGGTCTGATCTGCATGGTCAAAACCGTTTAAAACCATCAGAGACCAACAGTTTACGAATTTTGGTTGGGATGTTTTCCCCGATGATGCTGTTCAATATCAATTGTGATTGGAAGTCATCCTTGACCCCTGGAAGCATCCCCAGTTGACTGCCAGAGTTTGGGAAACTTCGTCTTAGGTAGCAACCGCAGCAAGGAAGATCGTGTCATCATAGCTCAAGAGCCACTTGTCTGCTACAGAAACATGGCAACTGTGGTGATGCTTACTCCCGCAGACTGGACATGAACCCCTTTCTGAACCCCAACAAAAACTGGCTTTGAAATGTTTTGAGGTAGGATTTGTTTGCAACCGGTCATGCTTGAGTGCTCTGTTCAATTTCCAGGGTGAAGCTTCGATCATGTCTGCTCTGCTCATGCAACTGGCACCTGCCTTTGAGGAAGCAAGACTTGGCACCTCTGCATTCGGCGCAGGCAGGGCTTAATCCACCAAGACTGGGACACTGGTGCATTTGTGATCCTGGTCTGCAAAGAGTCACGCAATTTTATCATTGGTGGTTGCACCTATTTATAGTCTCTCAACCATACTTGGGATGATAGGTTGAGATGATACATATTTTTGGGATGGCTTCGGCTTCAGTCAGTTTCGTTGGAAGATACTGAACTTCTGGCCGCACAGACTATCTATGACCACGTGCGTCACGTGCTGCGGTCCACATGATGCGTACGACAGCTCCAACTCTTGCCGCTGTCTTCTGCAGACGTATTACGGATGCAAATATATCACGAATCTCATCCACAGGCAGGGTTTGTAACCCTATGAGATGAGCAAGTATCATGTCAGAAAACTTGAAACAACACCTCCAGATCATTTTAAATGTTGATTGATGATCTCCACATTTTCCCAGATATGTTCACTCTGCTTTTCCAAAGTGGTGGATATTTCTGTGACAACATCCCACGGGCGTGGGTGCCATGGCTTTTGATGAGCTGGACTTGCCAGACCTCGAGAAGTGCGAGCCTGAGAAGCGGGAGTTTTTCATTTTTTCTCATGTGGGTCTACACTGATCTAATCTGATCTATAGGTATACATACTTGTATATAGACATAGACTGTGACATAGAGTTACTATAAATCCCTATAAATCCAATCAGAAAAATACATGTCACATCATTTCACCCTGTTAACACATCTGTTTTTGCTCAACTGCTGGACTTGAAGCCGGTAAACCCATGGCTTTTCCATGGCTTTACCGGGTGTGGCCAGGCATCTCTTTACAACCCTCTACTTAGACGTGAGCATCCCAGCTTTAGAAGCCCATACCAGGCCTGGCATGGGTACTCCAGGTCCAATCATCTGTCACTGGAGTTTCATGGAAACCACAACCATCCACAACCATGATCATTGGATTGGTTCAAGGGAAAATTTTAACCGGAATCCCCTATATTTCATGGGAAAATCCATGGTTTCCGGTTACAATTTTCCCTTAAACCCATCCAATGACATGATGTTTTTTTGTTGTTTTTGAATATGTTCTTTCAATGTTCAAGCCATGGCAGCCTGAAGATGTAACAAGATTTAGGTTTTTGGCATCAGAGGATTGCCATTCATTTCAGGTTTGGCTTGAAGGTGGCCCCTTCGGAACATCAACAGATCTTCGACTCAGTCGACAAATTGGTGAAGGGACTCTTCAAGGAACTGGATGTGGTGTCGTTGGGTGGTGTCTTGACGGAAGCGGCCAAGGGTTTTGGGTTCGCCGTTGGTTGGCCTCTGGTAAAGTGACATAGCTATGGGAATCATCACTTTTGATAGGTAAATCGCCTGTAAATAGGCCATGTTCATCCATTTTCAATAGCAAACTGTTCAATTACCGTTGAGTGGCTGATTTGGAAAAGAAAAAACGTGTAAGAAGTGCCCAGTCACGAAAGCTAGCTTTTGCTAGCTGAAGTCCCTCTTGCTTTAGCAAGGTATTGGGGGGGCTGGAATCTCCAATCCCATGAAACCTCATGAGTTATCCCCCCCCCCCCCCCCCCCCCCGGCTACCGGGTTCACAAGCAGTTTGGCCGTGGCTCGATCCCCCCCGGGGACGTCGTCGAATTTCCTCATCCTCTGCATCATTGGCATCCTTCNCCCCCCCGGCTACCGGGTTCACAAGCAGTTTGGCCGTGGCTCGATCCCCCCCGGGGACGTCGTCGAATTTCCTCATCCTCTGCATCATTGGCATCCTTCCTACGGCATGGTTTAAGGAGTCTCCTACCTATCCTCTCTATCCTATCTAATTATCTACTTATCACGCTATCTAGCCTATCTAGCCTGTCTATCCTATCTATTCNTGGTTTAAGGAGTCTCCTACCTATCCTCTCTATCCTATCTAATTATCTACTTATCACGCTATCTAGCCTATCTAGCCTGTCTATCCTATCTATTCTCTCAATCTATCTGCCTATCTATCTATCTATCTATCTATCCATCCATCCATCCATCCATCCATCCATCTATCTATCTATCTATCTATCTAAATCTATCTATCTAAATCTATCTATCTAAATCTATCTAAATCTATCTAAATCTATCTAAATCTATCTAAATCTATCTATCTATCTATCTATCTATCTATCTATATATCTATCTATGTATCTATGTCTCTACCTACCTATCTACCTGTCTATCTATCTATCCATCTATCTATCTACCTGCCTATCTACCTACCTACCTACCTACCTATCTATCTATCTATCTATCTATGTATCTATCTATCTATCTATCTATCTTTCTTTCTTTCTTTCTTTCTATGTCTCTACCTACGTATCCATCTATCTATCGATCTATCTGTCTATCTAGCTATCTATCTATCTATCTGTCTGTCTNATCTGTCTGTCTATCTATCTACCTATCTATCTATCTATCTATCTATCTAGGTATCTAAGAGCTAGCTATGTAGCTATCTAGCTATCGAGCTATCTATCTGTCTGTCTGTCTGTCTATCTATCTATCTATCCATCAATGTACGTATCTATGTATCGATGTATCTATCTATCTATCCATCTATCTATCGATCTATCTATCTAGCTATCTACCTATCATCGATACGGAGGGAGAGACTCTCTCTATCTTTCCATCCATCCATCTATTCATCTTTCTATATATCTATCTACTTCTCTCTTTCTCTCTCTCTCTCTCTTTCCATCCAGCTATATATCTCTCTATCTATTTATCTTTCTATCTATCTATATATGTATCTATCTTGCTTTCTTTCTTTTTAGCAATCTAGCAATCTAGCTATCTATCTATCCAACTATCTAGCTATCTAGCTATCGAGCTATCCAGCTATCTAGCTATCTAGCTANTTTTAGCAATCTAGCAATCTAGCTATCTATCTATCCAACTATCTAGCTATCTAGCTATCGAGCTATCCAGCTATCTAGCTATCTAGCTATCTAGCTATCTAGCTATGCCTCCCTCTCTGTCTCTCTATCTTTCCATCCATCCATCTATTCATCTTTCTATATATCTATCTACTTCTCTCTTTCTCTCTCTCTCNTAGCTATGCCTCCCTCTCTGTCTCTCTATCTTTCCATCCATCCATCTATTCATCTTTCTATATATCTATCTACTTCTCTCTTTCTCTCTCTCTCTCTCTCTTTCCATCCAGCTATATATATCTCTATCTATTTATCTTTCTATCTATCTATATATGTATCTATCTTTCTTTCTTTCTTTTTAGCAATCTAGCAATCTAGCTATCTATCTATCTATCCAACTATCTAGCTATCTAGCTATCGAGCTATCCAGCTATCTAGCTATCTAGCTATCTAGCTATCCAGCTATTTAGCTATCTAGCTANATCTGTCGCTCTATCTATCTATCTACCTATCTATCTAGCTATCTATGTATCTATGTATCGGTGTATCTATGTCAAAAAATGCGCCACTGTACTTGCCCATTTTATTTTTAAGTCCAGCTCCCTGCCGAGCTAGCTTTCGTCCCTTACCCCTGGGCCTCAAGTTTCATGTCAATTTCTGTACATTTGGCCGTAGCACCCGAAGAGATTTAGAAGACTTTGCATTCACATGAATTGCATGGACTTACCCCTCAACCATCCGAAGTGTTTTCCACGAATTTAGTTCTTTACAACTCAGATTTCCGAGGATTTGACCCAAACTCCATTTTCTTCACCCCCAAATCCGGTCCGGTTTGTTTCACAACCTTAACCTCACCTTCCCGGTCCGGAGGCAGATCTCGGTCCCGATGGTCCAGTGGCCTGCATCCTGTCAGCCTCAAGTAGCGTTTTGACGAATGCCGTGGAGCTGGTGCCGTGTCGCGATGGATGCACCTGGGCACCGGTCTTGGATGGCGTCTTTCTGACACCTGGCTGAAGCTGGGGGCCATTGATTTCGGACTGGGTCAAATTGGATAGATATGTGGATATTATATATGAGTTATATATATATATATGATTATATATGGTATATAGATGATTTGTGTTTGATTCGTTTCTATTTCTATTTGCATGTAGCCGTACCAGCGAGGCAAACGCTCGGAGGGTGCTTGGTTTGGGGGGCGAGTGAAAGGTTGAGCTGCTTGGTAGTATAGTGTGATTCGGACAATGGACATATGAAAAACTCAGGTTTCGTCAGATTGCTGGTTCTGCAGATTAGAATCTTTCAAGATGCCCTTCGAGTAATACCTCGGGCTTGGGGTAGCTCTTGAGTCCCAAATTTTGGATACCAAGCCACCTTCTCCAACTGATTTTCTAAGGCGAGGAACGCCAGTGCAGCTGGCCAAGGCTGGCTTGCTGAGGCGGGATGTTTGATTTTCGCTGGATGTTGGTAAAACGAAACCGGACACCCAACAGCCAGTTTATTCAAATTTTATCTCAGTCGGATCATTTGGGGTTTTATGACCCTTACAGTATAACATCTTATAACCCTTTCAATATCTTTCAATCCTTTTCCGATTGAATCACCATAAAATCACCATGAAATATCACCCTTAGTGAATTAGTTGGGTCGGCCTTTTTGGGGTTTACCGCATGGTTTGCCGCTGGAGGCCCAACACTCCCAGCATCTCCGGCTTCAACAAGGATGATGGCGCCATGTTTGTGACCTGCCGGCAGTTGCACCGAAGGAACCCAAAGCGAATTAGTGGCTTTGCTCAGTTTGTTCAAAATCAAATATATTTGATGTTCTAATTGATGTTGTTTGCACCTTTTTTGGAGAGGCAAAAATAGGAGGAGTTCAGATAGGGGCACATTGCACTTGATCTCTGGAATTGCCTCTTGATGCCTCTTTCCGGAGTCAGACTTCAAGGCTGACTTCAATCCTGTGACAGGATTGGTTTGAGACTTGAGATCGGCATGCCTGGGCATGTATTTTTTTCCGACTCATTTGCTTTTTATAGAAAGTGGTGAGTTTGGACATTAAGCTTACACGGTTGGTTCTGGTGCCCCTTGTATCATACTTCCTGAGCAGCCGCCCGCACTAGGTGACTGGCTATCCAATCTCTATGATGAGCATGTCGCAAAGCCTCCTGACTGAACTCTCCTTCATCTCAGCTGGAAGATCGGCAACCACCATCCCCAAATCTGTCTGGAAAGTCTTTGACTTTGAATGGCATAGGGATGCAGATGTCATGTGGGTTCCCCAGCATCCATGTCACACCAAGATCCAAACAGATGGTTTCGGAACATGGGGCCGTGATTGACTCGGACATGAAGATCCCAGAATTGGATGACGGAACAACAATTTTGTGGAACGCCCTCAAAACATCGGCAGCAATCAAAATTTCCTGCAACACATTTTCCTTAAACCCACCGAATTCTTTTTTACGTTTCCCCTTTCTTCCCATCTTTCCCCAAGGTTCTTTGGACAGCTACTTCTCTGAACGCTACGGCGAGGAACGGAAATCTCAGCTGCAACAGCTCTTTCCTCCTCCAGCAACGGGCAGTTGGTGGATCTCCAAGTATTTCGAGGCAGCCCAAGCGTGTGAAACAGACTTCAGTCACCTGGTGTCAAGAAAATGTCAAATCTGTGCACCCAAATTTCACATAATTTACTGTCTTACATTTCAATCTTATCATTGCAGACCAAGATGAGATGTTACACATATTATTTATATAATATTATATTATCATATACATATTCTATTTACTTTCCTTCGTGTATTTTTTGTGTTGGGACTTTGTACGACTTGAATGAGATCATCGTGGTGTGGACCTTGGCTGGTTGCAGTGAGGAACCTTTCAGTACTGATGTGATTGTCCACGAGTATCCCTTTGGCGAGTGGGTTGTTAGCTATTGATGGTGGTTGTACACAAATGGTATAATACGACATGTCAAAAGAGTGTGTATATAATTGTAACTAACCCATACCTAACCCGTACTTTCAGAATGGGTAAGAATACCTCGGGTTTTGTCGGAAAACCCCGGATATTTTTCACACCTAGGATTTTTGCGGGTTTTGGTTCTCAAGGTATATATACATGCATATATAAGAGAATTTCATCCCACTCATGAAGATGAACAAAACAAAGGGTTAAAAAGGACTTTCACAACTCACCATCCTCCCCCGACACGACCAAATCGTGGATCCGAGGTTACTCCTGCACTGCCATGTGGATCTCAACTTGGTCGAGCCCATCCTTTGTTTACAAGTTCTCGCAGCCAGACTCCCAAGGTCTCATGTAATTTACAGCAGTGATTCCCCCGGTCATTTTGCCCGTGGTGCACCATCGAAACATGGTGAAATCATGCGGTACAAAAGTAAAGGAAACGAAGGTCTCTTTGAGTTCGACCTATACCATTTGAAAACGGCAAGTTCTTTGTTTGTTTTTGGGACCTGAAGTTTCAGATCTCCCTGAAGGTCTGACGCTCCATGGGGATGAGATTCCTTACATCTTCGGAACTTTGGAGTCGCCATCCAGCACTGATCTTCAAGTATCACAGTGGATGATGAAGTACTGGGCCAATTTTGCAAAAACAGGCGGGGGGGGGAGGCGCTCTTGCTTTTTTTGTGCTAAACGATTGCTGATTTGGATGCCTTGAGTGAGGTTCGGTAAGTTTTGGGGAAGCTTGCAAGTGAAATCTCTCACTTATTGATATAATATAATATAATATAATATAATATAATATAATATAATATAATATAATATAATATAATATATATATATATATACACGTAATGATTTTTAACTATATATTGATATTATTGAAGCATATTTTCCATCTGGACATATTGCCAGATATTCTTCATGATTTCATCCACCCTTTCGGATGCTTTGAGGTGATCCCAATGGCCCCGGCTTGCCCCACTGGCCTTCCTGGCAACAGCCCCCGGCCTCGTTGCTGAACATCAGCGACCAACCGGTTCTGGCGGAGGTTCCTTGGTTTCCGGCCACCGGGGACCCCAAAATCAATGGAATGTACCACCTAAATATGAGAAAATTGCGATTTCAAAGCGGGAAAACCATGTGTTTCTTTTTGGGTGCTGAAAGTGGGAGACGCAGAAGCAGAAATGGGGTGGAGCCATAGAAGCGGCAACTTCCAGGTTGGCTGACAGGAGGGCCTATCTAGATTGTACCCTGAGCACAAGCTGGAATTTGTCCCTTCTATATCCTTCTGCAATGTATAGTTGTTGTCACTTTTAGTTTTGACACATGCCAGACTGACATGTGCTTACAACACTAATTCGGTGACGCGAACCGGTACAAGCGGGTCCCTAGCACTAAAAACGTCACTCTGATGTGCCCCGCTTGACCCATCTTGCCAAACTGAGGCTCCTAATAACAGCTGGCCTGGCTGTGGCTTCTTTTTGTCCAACTGGGACTTCTATTCCCTCTGTCTGCCAGGCGATGTAAAGAGACCTGTCAACCTGTCCCAGATCATGGTGTGACAGCACCCAATCAACATAGAATCTCTTGAAGTAGGCGCCAAAGCGGCCTAGTTACAAAGTCGTTTGAATGACAAAAACATGCTGCGTTTGATGACACCCCACCATGGGTCCATATGGGTCCCATGAGTTGCTGAGCGATTGGCCCGGCACAGTTCCGGCAGGGTGGGCAGGAAAAAAAACGAAAAAAAGCGGTGTGGCGTGCGCGGTTTGGACAGTAGTCACTGGCTGGGAGTTAGAAATATCTGGTACCAATCATACCAACAAAAGAACAACCGTAATCACGCCACTCAATAGGCACTTTCTACACCCAGCAGGGCCTTTTTTTTGGACTGTCCCACCAGGGCCAAAGTCGAGCCCTCACACAAGCCACTCAGAACTTGGAGAACCAGGCACCTGAGGGGGGGCTCCAGGTCGTTAGGGACGGAAAATCACTACTCCAGATGGGTTACTCAAAAAAAACCCCGTTAATGAGTGCCTATAGAATGGGCATGTTTTGGCACTATGAAATGCCTTTTTGGGCGTTTTTTTTAGCCATTCTATAGAGGGCTACTTGCTGGAAGATTTTTGGAGGCACACATTTGGTGAGTCTGATGTTTAGCTGTACATTTCATAGAGGGTTAAAAATTGATGAGACATAGTTACGAAATAAAGGTTCGTCAAACATTATATAGTAGACTAAGGGGTCATTTTATAGACAGAGAGGGGGTCATTTCATAGATGCCATCATAAACAAGGCATAAACAAATACGAAANTCATTTTATAGACAGAGAGGGGGTCATTTCATAGATGCCATCATAAACAAGGCATAAACAAATACGAAAATATCAACATTCTACCAAGCAACGCAGTTTCCCCATAATTATTGGAGGTCTGTACCTTTGGGGTTACGCTCTCTTTTGTTTTTCATTTTAATTCTTCTCTTTTTAATGTTAAGGAGAGTTGGGCTTATTTTGGGCTACTTATACTTGGAGGATCTTGGAGGCACGCGCGCGGACCCAAGGATTTTTTTTTAGTTTAGGGCATTGGCTGAAGAAGATTTGGGCAGCACTCTGCGCTTCCATTTTGGGAGCACTATGCGCTTCCAATTTGAGACCACTCATTATGCGCAATTTCTTTCATTTTAACCTATTTTTCTGGACTTGNCTTCCATTTTGGGAGCACTATGCGCTTCCAATTTGAGACCACTCATTATGCGCAATTTCTTTCATTTTAACCTATTTTTCTGGACTTGCAACAAGTGTCTGGAGACCTTTTTTGTTGGTCAAAAACGGGTTGCCAAGGACACTTGTTGAAATTCAGTTCAAAATGGAAATTTGGTTTTCTTGTGGCATGGCTGGGCA
>BGPT01001569.1:75059-133388 GCA_003297045.1 Symbiodinium sp. clade C Y103
TCGGGCAAGATGCGCATAGGAGGTGTTGATCTCCATCCTTTGTCGGTCATTTTATTGTGAAACATCTACCCATTTCATAGTGAGCAGATTTAAAACAGTCCGAAACAGTAACCATTCTATAGAAAACAGATGTCATTTCATAGGGTCCATATATATGTACTGTCTCATTTCATAGAGATTGCCCACTGTACAATTTTATNNNNATGTACTGTCTCATTTCATAGAGATTGCCCACTGTACAATTTTATACAAAATCAAACCCAATGAAGCTTGGGATTCCATTTTATAGTCCGCTGCTTGTGCTAGGCCGATTTATGCTATTTTTGGTCCTATATGTATGGTAGGGTCATTTTATAGAAAACCCTGGTTATACATTTTATAGAGAAAATATGTTTGGTTATGCATTCTATAGGGGGCTATTTCTCTATAAAATGAAAACCAAAACATGTTGGGTATCATTGACAGGGGTTCTCAAAAAGAGACTCGCCGAAATTATCTAACATTCTCAAATTTTCCCCTGCTCTTATAAATGAGAGGAGTTCAAAAAAAACATCTTTTTACTAATCCCCAGTAGATTTTGAATCATTCCAGGCCCGAGTGTTAGACCCCTTGCCTGCTGCGCCAGCTGTCCAGGTGCGCCTCGAAAGCACAGGACTGGAACAGGATCAACTGGAGCTGCAAGCTGTTTGTCAGGCGAGTGGTTCAGCGGGTTGATTTTGACGGAGATCCGGGTGAGAAGCGAGAACCACAATATATCAATTGATAGAGATTGATAGTTATTGTTTTCAACATTTGCCCTTGAACCGAGTCTGGGAGGTGAGGATTCATGATCTTGTACCTGAAACATGCTACGAACGGAGTTCCTCTTGAGCGTCGGAAGGAGGTTTTCGCCATTGATGGTGGATTATCTATGTAGCAGTATAATGCAAATAGATGCGCGCTAGATAAATCCGCTCTAGATAAATAAAGCCCCCAAGAATATGCCGTTGCCCAAGAATGGGTTAGTTAGACCAACAAAGAAACCATGCAGGGGTAAGAATGATTCCAGTAGCTCCAGCAGCTCCAGCTCAAAGAGCCTCGCGCTGAAAGCGTTTGCAAGATTTAGATGATAACTTACAACCTCCCTCACTCATCTTTGATGTTTGTTGAACAATTGAACTTTAGAGGCGGGGTCCTGTAAATTCGCAACGCAGTTGATTTTCGTCAGAATCCGCGAAAGGGAATTTGGAGAAGACCTCATATCTATGTATATATATATATACATATATGTATTATATGTATATACATAGACATATATATATATATGTATATGTGTACACATACACAGTGGATTGAAAAGGAATTGTTGGACCGCACTTGAGTGTGCAAAAACTTCGCCCCTACAAACAAGTAAATCTATCTGCGTGTTTCTGTATCTAAGGCAGCACCCAAACACCTACGCCCTCCTTCACTTGAAAAACACACGTACTGTACCATATGTCACTTTATACACACACACGATATGTCGCTTTATACACACATACCACATAGATTCACATATACAGTACACTACATATGTATATAGTATACTATGATATACTATATGTAATTGTTATTATTCACTATACATATCTGTTTTTGCCCCCCAAAGATACTCGTCCGGGTTCCTCCGTTCCACGGTTCTTGAAGCATCTGCCAGGCCGTTGAATCAATGCGCGGAGCCAATGATGTTCCAGGCATTTCAGGTTGGGAGTAGCCTGGACATCCCATGGGATGGATGGAAGACCCAAAGGTCATGGGGGATATGGATTATATATACAGGTATACATGATTATACATATATACATATATGCATATATACATATATACATATATACATATATACATATATACATATATACATATATACATATATACATATATACATATATACATATGTAGATACTGTATTGATATAGCTAGTATGCATACCTCAATATGGATATAAAGGTTGGATGATGTTTGTATCTCCTGTGTGAAACAAGACAATATCCACCCTATCGATTGTCTCCTCATCTATTTTCTCTTCTTGTTCTTCCCATGATGGGAGGTTTTCGCATATGATATGGCTAGGATTCACAACTCTGAGATTAATGAACAGATGTTGGTCATTTTGCGCACCCATCACACCATTCTTCAAGTACGCAGCATTGACCAACTCCCATGGAGACACGGAAATTGTATGAAATTGTAGGGAACATCACCAGCCGTCATATTGTTTCGTTTATTGCAGTGGGTAGATGAATGTCCAACGGAGAGACAGCCCAACATGTCAACTGTTCTGCTTATTTCCAGTTGCGGAGCCTATCTTGTACGCCTGGGCACTTGCGGAGTTCCTTTTTGTATCCAGCTTCCATTCACGTGTTTCACGTTTTCACCTTGAGGAACGGCCAGAATCATTCCTGGTCTACTGGTCTGCGGCGCCACTAAACAAGCGTAGCAGAGCAAATACCCACCATTTGTATCCATTTGTATCTACATATAAAACCAGATAAACATTTTTTTTTTTGACTGCTGAGTGCCATACTTCATGACTGGAGGGTACATCCCTTGGAGTTGATGGTTGAGGTTGAGTGGTGGATGGATTTGGGATTTTTGATGGATATTCGCCATGTCTTCTGTTTAACAAAGGGTCTGAACCTTGGACCACTCCAGGAGGCTTTGAAGAGAACCTTCAAAGCAGCGGCGATGACGTCCGAGCGTCAGGTGCAGGGTGGATCCCCTGCGGGATGATGCAGTTGTTGGTGACTGGGACGGGAAAAACACCCGCATTGCCTAGCGCTATGAGCTATTTCCAGGGTTCACGCATTTTGCACATTTTGACCTGTTGGGAAGGGGAAACCTGGAAACCCTTTGCACGTTCGAAAGTGGCGACCCATGCGATGATGCCAGGTTTGGGTCGTCACCACTGGAGTTCAGGTGGGTCTGAGTGAATGATGCCACGCACATGTGATCTGCTCATATCTTTTCTGTGAAGACTCTCTGGCGTACATTACACAATCTCAGTTTTCAGTGTATGCCAACTGTTCTTATTGTAGATTTTGTAGAATTCTGTCTCCAGTGTTACAATGAAGTGAATGAAAGGCTCCTTTTGGTGTTTCATGAAGTGTCATGGAGCATGCGCTGCAAGGAATATGCCCAACAAAACACATTCATCCAGATGGGCACGACCAAGACGTATCCGGTTGTATTGGACACCAAGACCAGTTGTTGTTATTTTGAGGATTCAAAATTCATGAGAGAGTTGAGACAGTTGAGAGTCATTGTGTTTCCATCTGCCGTTTCTGCCCCGGGGTCCAACACTGCCATGCGGCGTTTCCGCTGCGAGGCATGTCCTTGCTGGACCATCGAACGCCGGGGGCCAGCTTGGCGTTCGTCAGAGAGGGCGTGTGACAAAAATTCACGGGTCGTGTGATCGCTGGGCGAGCTGGGATAGACCATCGATACAAAGTGCCAATATTAGTCTAATCAATCCCATGAACTCCCGTTGGAACCAGTCAAAACCGCCATTTGCTGGCAAAGTACCTAGCGTATCCTAGCGTCATAATCGTCATATTGATTGGTGAAGTGGCCAACATGTTTCTGTTCATGATGTTCACAGAACGGAAGCAGCTCTGATGTGGCTCATGGCTACCTCTGCTAAGCTTGTTTGCTCAAAGTTAGCAAACCTGGCAGGAGAGCTGCTGATATGATCCAACCAGATCTAACTGGTTTTCCATCATCTCTTCCCGTCTCAGACAGCATGCGGCAACGAATCCAACACTAGGGGATGACGAGCATCACAAGGAAGCCCACTATGGGAACCATGTCACACGGAAGAAAGCCTGCAGGCTTTGAAGCAATAGATGTAAACAAATCCATTCATCTTAGGAATCTACAGGAATCTCAGGTTGGCGATATGAAGACTTTCTAAAACAATGGCTGAAGACGGCTGGGACTTGCGCTACATCTCTGAGGCGCACCTGGGTCTTTTTGGACAGGGACGGGGAGTTCTTGTATGGGGTACCCTCCTCTAGAAGTTTTCCACCATTTGTAGATCATTTTCCTGGGGGGAAAATTGTTTCACATCTAATTATCTTAGTTTACCCCAGGGTATATACCCCAGTTTACGGCCAATCATCACACCACGTGCAGATCCGTGGCTCGCTAATGCAAAACGCGGCTGTTATTCTGCCAGTGGGCCAGGCTCGCCAGAAGGCTTCCGGCCGGCACAAGCCTTGCAATGACGTGGACGAGGAATGCGGAATGCTGCGGGGATTCAGATTTAGTTAGATTTTGGCCATTGAAGAAGCACAACTATCGCACGTACTTTCGAAGAAAAAGTACGTCAGCTAGTAAGGGTCAAAATACGGCACCCCAGGGATTTGCGATCTTGGAGTTATTTCTTGGATGAAATCCTTGGGGTGAAGACCCCCCGAGTCCCATATGTTGGATTCAGCTGCCAGCGCAAACTGCATGAACATGCGTTTGCTTTCATCCCATTTTGCTGGGTAAACTATGGTGACAAAGCCTCGTTTCATTACTTATACATTTTGAGGTAGGAGTACTTTATATTCCACTAGACCGAAAGCCCTTTTTTATTGTTCGCTCTCAAACGAGGAATATGACGCAAACTGTCCCACAAAACAAAGCAATTAACTAGTTACATAATCTTGATCAATTGTGCGTGATTTTGTAGGTGATTTTCCAGTTTGTTAGGTGAAATAACCAGAGAGCAATATGTCAACATATATTTCAAGATATTTCAAGCACACTTTGCAGAGATGGTCCCAAATGCCAAGCAGGAGGTCTTGGATCTATTTCCCCAGGAGCCATTTCCAGTTGTGCCTGGGGGGGATTGGGTCCACTCGTGGCACGGGATGCCATCACTACCGATGGGATTGCTCAACTTAACCTCTTGAAACATCTTAAGTGGAAGATGAAGTTCCCGAAGATGTTTGTCCAAATGTGAGTTGACTCCCTTCAAAGTCTCAACTAGTAGCTATAGATTCTTGCATGGGTGATGTTTCGAAAGCTTGCAATATCGATCCAAGACAAGAAGTTGTGCAGAGACCAGATTGCTGGTAAACATCAGAGCTTTGTATGTGGAAAATTCCCAAGACTTGTAGACACGAGGATATACCATGTGCTCCGCGGCAACAGCCGCCCTTTGCCTGCGTGGAAGCCCAGTAACTCTGGGATTCGTTGGATCGACGGGGTGCAACAGGATCAAGACAAGTCTGAGGTACCCTCTGGGTAACTCAACTGGAAGTGCGTAGCTCACCAGTTTTACATAGTTTTCATTAAATTTCTAAATGTTTTCTGCATTGAATTTCCAACCAGCTGCCATTCCAGGAGGTTCTGCTCCAGAAAAATCCTGATGTGATCTCTGTGTCGCTGGGCAGGGAGAGTGGCTCCGGAATTCGAGCGCGAATTTGAGATCAGCATGGGTCCAAGTTGGAGGATCATGAGGATCACTTTTAGACCAAAAAATCCTGTGCCGGAAAGGCTGCTTTGTGTGGACACCAACTATTCTGCCAGATGGCAAACTGATGCTTTTTTACATGCAGTTACCACTTTTTGTCACCATTCTTGGATTTTCATGATTCTTTATGTTTCTATGGGCCACTCGACTACAGGAAACTACTGGAACATTTCTTGGCAGTTTGGTTTGGGGAACTAAATCCAAGATAATCCAAGTCCTTCATTTTTCACTGATTGATTGGAATTCATGTTTTGGTTTTGCCATCATTATAGGGAATGACTGGTGACTGGTGCCCCCAAATGACCTGGGTGTACCATTAGGAACTTTTTTTGTGATCAGTTCAGTGGCTCAACCACCAACCACTTCATATACATATATACACACACACAATATGTATCTATCTATCTGTCTGTCTGTCTGTCCGTCCGTCTGTCTGTCTGGCTGGCTGGCTGTCTGTCTACACATATTTGAGATGGGCAATTTTTCTTGGTCATCTCCAGGTGGCACGGAGCAGGACGTGGCGACCAAGCTGGGGGACTTTCAGGTGCCGGCCAGGTTCCACCGGTGTGGGATATAGTAACTTAGCAACTTAGTAACTTGGTAACCTGGTAATTGATTCCTGAGTAACTTATATAGTACCCCCAAGAAAGATCGATTTAGGTAAACAAATCCAGGTGGTTCAACAGAAATTAAGAGCAATTTGTCATATGTTTTTTGGGTGACCCTCGGCATCCAATCATGCAAATCAGCTGACAGTAGATGCAATGGATGCTAGATTTCCGGAAATGAACATAGACCCTGCCAAATAGGGGGAAGATTGCACATTGGACTCATTGGCTAGGGTCTATGTTACTTTACTGGATGATCAATCTAGGGTTTACCCCAGTCTGTGGGGATGGTTGCCTCAGGATCCCCAGTGGGTGATACCGGTGGGTGGTACATTGCGACTACTGAAGGTGCCGCAAATGGGGTATGGCTGAGTCCAAGGAAGGAACCCGGACCCTTGATGTCGACTTGTGGTATCATCATCTAATCTAATGTCCAAATTTTGGGCTTTATCATTTCTCGAGAGATTGATGGAATCCATTTCTGGATTTAGGCATCTCCGCATCAGGTGTTTCTTTTTGCGCACGCAATCCTGCCAAGTGGCATGGGTCAGGGGTCCCGATGCACCTGCCAAATTGGTCTTATTTTTTCCCCGGAGGTGATCCTGTTGACCAAAACATACCAACACCCTCCGCAGGTTGGTGCAAGACGAAGGATGACTCATTGACTGGGGACCTCTTTTTTTGACTGTTCATTGTCGATACTCGTACTACTTGTGAATCACCAACTAGTTCATCTAGCCAAATATACCCATTTGTATATTTTGTATCCGTTTTATATTGCATCTTTTTGCTGATTATACATGGTTTAAAGAAAAAACGCAGGACCCCCCCCAAGGCAACCATGGCTTCAAAAACGCCATTGGTTTCCTCAGCGCAGGGGGGAATCTATCGCTGGACTTTGCGTCTGGAGCAAATTTGCAGCTCGGTCTTGAAACATTTCTTTGAAATGTGGCAGAGAAGGGTTGCATTCAAGGGAAAATCTAGATGAAACCCATGGTTGTTACCATGAAACTTGGGGGTTTCCGGTACATTTTCCCTTCAACTAAGCCTTCGAAGACAATATGCATAGGAGTAATAGGATTCGATAGCTATCCAGCCAGCAAAGATGAGGGTTTAAGGCCGAAGCAACAAAGTCAGGGTATTCGACCAGCAAGAGGAGATAATGACTAGTGTACTGAATAACTTATAAGTTGTCGTATCCCATAATAGGTTGGAGGGAAACTCTGCAGGACACACCCCAATATATCGCGGGTAAATCCATGGTGTCCTTTCCCCCTTCGACGAAGCCTTTGACGGTACCTGTCAACAAGGGGATTCGTCCAAGATGGGGATGTAACCAACAAGACAGGGGTATGAATCAAGCTGAAGGAGGGGATTGATTCAACAAGATGTGGGAGGTAAACAACAAATCCTGAGGATTTCACCAGCAAAACACAGGGATATAACATGATACAAGCACCATCCGCAGGTGCTCATCGACCCCAAATGCAGATTGGAGCAGCTCGACGTGGCACAGGGGGATGGCCTTTGGGATGTAAGATATCACCTGAAAAATTAGCACTTGATCTACCCTCTGGTGAACTAACATAGCTACTGAAAATGGCCATAGAAATAATGGATTTTCCCATTGAACATGGTGATTTTCCATAGCTATGTTAGTTTACCAGAGGGTACCCAAGTACAACAAGGAAATTGCATCACCAAAGCAGGGAGGATCTGATGCTTGGATCCAATGATTTGGATTCTGTCCATGGTGTACACCAAATTTTGATGGCGAAGTTCGCAGGAACATGATGAGAAACAGTGATAACCCGTAAAAAAATGGCTATATAAATACGTATATATATATATACACATATAAATGGCTATATAAATACGTATATATATAATATATATATAATATATATATATTATATATATATATAATATAAATATATATATATATATAATATATTATATATATAATATATATATATATAATATAATATGTATATATATACACATGATTTTCAGAAAAAAGTATGAACAAGAAACATATTTGATGTGAAGTGTAATCCGAGAAATCTCACATAAGAATACATAAGACATGTGCAAACAAGCTCCCAAGGTCACTATGTAGTGCTGGCATCATGGCTATTGCGGTTGATGGGTTCCAATAAGCTTATTCCTTCATGGGATGCTCATTGGGATCATTGAAAACTACCGGATGTTGGGTCAAAACGTGAGACTTGTTGGGAACCGTCTGAGGTGCACGGTGCGAATCATCGGCGGCCGTGGCAGCGGGTTCCCAGCGGTTGTGTTCGAAACCTCTGTTGATTGATTCTTACAAGGGATTGTACTGACAGGTCAGGGATTAATGATCATTGTGGGATATGAAATGGAATGAGAAAGGATCTTAAATGCTGCTCACTTGTTCAACACCGACTTGCACGTTTGATGAGAATTGAGAGGTTTACAAAACATTTGGAGGTTTCCTAAAATAGGGGTCCCCCCCAAATCATCCAAAAGTAGACCATTTTAGCACTGAAATAGCTATGGTTTTGGGGTACCCCCAAGGTTCAGACCTTCCGCAATGCTTCAAATCGTGGCCGGAGATCTCGACAAGGCGCCTGATGACAACCACGCGCTGCTCCAGGGCCAAAGACGAGGATCCCTGGCAGGAGCGGCCCGGTGCGGGGGCTCGGCCGGGGGCTCCCCTGCAAAAAAATGGGATGGGGGAAGGAAAAATGGGGGAACATCTTGTCAAGTCATGTCAAGTTTGAGTGTTCTATTTTTCCGAAAATCATGAAAATCAGTTTCCAGGCACAGTTTGAGGTGGTTTCAGGCAGGGGCAGTGCCGCAGTTCGCAGTTTTCGGGATCGATACATCATCCCATGAAATGTAGGATCGTTCCCAGTTCGCAGACTCTGATGTCACCCATCTCTCTCAGCTGCAAGTTG
Source organism: Symbiodinium sp. clade C Y103 (assembly GCA_003297045.1). Classification (NCBI taxonomy): domain Eukaryota; class Dinophyceae; order Suessiales; family Symbiodiniaceae; genus Cladocopium; species Cladocopium sp. clade C. Next base: position 84,089 of record BGPT01001569.1, read on the forward strand.
CTGATGTTGAGCCACTGCTGCATCACGGCTCAAATGGCAGAAGCTTGCGAAGCAAATGTCAAGAGCTCAAACATTGAACACAGATCAAGCAACGTGACACTTTCAACATGCTGAAGATTGACCTCAAGCCACTTTGTCATCTCAACTTGGGTAGTCATGGATCGGCCAATGGACCGGGAGGATACGGTGACGCATCTGGAGAATCAGGCGTGGATCGATTGCGAAAAGAATCTGGGCGAAATGATTTGACTGTTGTGGATCCCGCCTTTGGCCGATTGCATGGCCGTGGGCCAGAATTCATCACCCGCCACCAAAAGATCAAAAAGAGTGGATTGAGTGGATTGATCCATTCATATTCTTTCCATTTTCTCAGAATAGAATGTGAATATCTGAATATCGGAAACTTGACCTTCAGTGATGAGTTTTTAATTGTCGCAATTCAGAAAGCGTGGCATCCTATGGCAACATGTCAGCATCAGGGGCTTCAGATGGCTTCAGTCAGTCCCAGGATTGACGAGCTTCTACAGGATCACGTCAAGGTCATTGTGAGCGTTGATGGTTCGGACCAGGCCCTGATCTCGCTGGTCCAGGATTGTCCTGCTCCAGGGTCAGAGGAACCGCTTGTATATGCAGTGACTAATGATTGAGGAGTGTATATAACTATCTCTATGTATATATATATATACACTAGTATACATATTATATGTATAAAGCAACATATCAAACAATACATTCTTGATGCTATTGGTACCACATGATCAGAATGTATCCGCATATGGAATTAAATGATGCATCATTTTTGACCATTTAGATATTATCATAACGACCTACTTTTTTTTAAAAAAACTTTTGGTGAATATATATATATATATATAATTATATATACAAATAAACACATATTATATACATACTATATGAAATATGAGCTGCTATGTATATATATATATATACGCATACACTCGTATAATTCATAATGTCCTATTTAAAGGACATATATATATATATATAATTTCTCATACAGTGCACCACACCAGATGCGCCGCCGTCAGTCCAGCTGTGCCTTCGAATGGGCGCTGCACGGCTTTGCTCAAAGCGACCGGGAGACGGATCTGCTGATCGCCGCAACGCCCAGGATGTGCAGGTTGGAGATGGTGAAAATGGTGAAAAATGGTGAACATGGAGATGTTGTGATATTTTTATGGTGGTTCAATGGTGATTTTATGGTGATTTTTCATGATCTATCTAATTTCATCAGCCAAATCTGAGCTTGTGAGTCATAACCATTGATGACCTACAAAAACTCGCTGGTTTAATGGTGAATCACTGGTCCCACAGATTCACTGGTCCTACAGTACCCAAAATGTATCCGGATCGGAAATGGTTTCATGCTTGGCGCTCGACTTAGAACAGATGTTGCCGACTGATTCGTGGCTGAAGTTGTTGCCGTAAATCAGAACATGCACTCACCAGTGAAGTTTGCCTTTTCCCGCTCTTGCAGGGTATCTAACTAAAATGGCTCAGGCTTTCAAATCCATGGTCTTGTTGATCGAGTCCCAATTTTTGGTTCATTATATAAAACTTTGAAACTTGTGAGGAATTGTTTCTGGCTGATTTACCAAATTTTTGTTTCCCGGTTTAAGATTCACTTGACGGGCATTCCAAAGACTTCCAATTCCCACAAGCTTATTTAAAGTTTCCCACACCATTCTCATGGCGATATGGAAAGTGTATGAAGAGCTTATGGGAATGGGAGTGCCATGATTTGGGCCCAATCAGCAAGAGAATGGGCCTTAGTTGACTTCCCAGCGGTAAAGCCCCACATTTCAACTTGGGTTGGTCCAAACGTAGGGAATACCCGGTATGCCCGGTATACACCTACTTAATTACCATTCAATGGGACAAGTACTCGATTTGCAAAACAACCCACTGAGGTCCACTATTATGACAACACCAAGGCGAGGAAGACAGCTGGAAGCGCAAAAATGGGGCTGGAGGTCATTCTTTTTGGGAATGAAAAAGAGCAAAGATGAGGATCCACTCGGGTTTAATTGTGGCCACCAAATTTTTGGTGATACATAAATTGTACCCAGCAAAGTTTGGTGATACCAAAGCTTGTCTCTGCCATAGCCACCTGTTCGCATTGCAGAGGAGTATTTGCCGCCAAAGTGGAGAAAAGGTGCCATTCATTCAGACTCTTGGAGCATATTCAGAGCTGGGCTCGGTTTGGACGAAATCAGGAGCGGTGGGTACCTGCTTATGTTCTTTGATTCTAAAGATCAAGGGAATCCAACCGACGCTTCAAAGGTGGCCACCCCAACAATTAGAGGTCATTGAGGGTTGATCAACCATTAACAATTACTAAGAAGGGCTTATCAACCACCGCCAGTCATATTTGTAGTGAAGATTTGTTGCAGAGCACTCGGCCAACCCTTTGTGTAAGGATGTGGAGGCAAAATGTACGTCCTACCTGGTCTCCAAGAGGTATGCCATCAGCGACTCGGAGGAGGTTGAGCTTCACCCTTGAAGCAAAACACCTGAAGCGCATCAAATCAACCTATCAAGCTTGAGAAGCCTTAGGTTGATTTTCATGACAGTTTTGCTATGTTTTGCTCGATTTTTCATGACTTTTTCAATAAAGGGGGAGGGTCCCCTAGCCTTGTACTCCGTCAAGGCTCGGTGTATGCGACCATGGGGTCCCGCCGGCTGGGCTGAGGTGTGAAGGAACGAACGCCGGGAGTGAAGATTGGGCAGCTGCTGTGCCAGGACACGCCGAAAGATCAGTGGCTTAAAGGGAAGTAATCGAACATGGCTGGGAAAGAAACTGTAAATGGAGCCTTAAATTTTAACATAATCCCATTAATGGGGCATATTCCATTGCCATGTTTCACCACTGGAGGGTATCGTCATTTTTTCTATTGAAATGGCAATTTTGGTGGTGTAAGATAGACACACCGAGATAAACCTTTCAAAATCTAGGCCAGGTGGGTACAGTACCTAGTCCCAAGTAACTAATCTTGAGTGATGCATATTCCAGCATCCCCAAGTTGTCTTTAGATATCCCTTGGTGGGTGATTATTTGCAGTTTCACAGTTCCACCTCTGCATATTTTCTGACTGGTGCTTTCCGAAATTCTCACCTGCGAGGATGATCGACAATCAGTTTTCCTCCCCCAGCTGCTACCTAGACACCTCTAGTGGGTTTAACTATGTTTACGGTACTTGTTTGGTTCCATTTGGATTGCAGATGATCACTTTTTTTTTTGGGGGGTCACAAATCACATCTCAACATCCGGGATGGTCAGGACATCAAGGAACAGAATGCGGGCTTCTGCGTCATGGGTTTTGCTGGCCGCAAAGGTAAGAGACGGATGGAAAGACACCAAATCACGGGGGGCGGCTGGTTCCAACTCACATGGAACATCGACACTTTCAACACACCACAAAGATCCACAAAGCTTTATTCTTGGGTTTCTAGTCGATTTTATACACAAACTCTTCACAATCTTCACATTCGCCTGTCTAAGAATAGGAATCCGCTTCCTTCCCACGGTTGATCAAACATTTTCACATATTTTTCCATGTCTTTCCCCATTCAGACAGTATGACTTTTTTCAGCACACGAGTTCCACCATCTTTTTTGGCGCAGATCAGACAGGCAAAGACAGACACCTCATCGGCTCCAACGTTCTGGAGGCGGCTGGGAGTTGGTCGGTTGGTCGATGGGGGAAGATTCAGCGAATCGACATGGTGCTGACCAGAGATTCGAGCCATTAAAAGATAGCCCTGGTTCGTTGTTGATGTTGTTTGTTGTAGGGACCACTTATATTTATACTACCTAATTTATTGGGGACTATGATAACCTGTAGTAAAATCTGTAGTAGAGAAACCTATCAACCGACTAGTATAACGAGATGGGATAGGGGTATTTAATACTTTTAGTAGCTCCCTTGGACAACTCGAGCATCATCAATGACATTCACAAGTTCATCGTTTGTAAATCATTCTAGCTATGCGGGTTCATGGTCAGTTGGTCAGTTTTGTTCTCGCAATCAGAGTCGTGGACCAATTGTTGATTATTATTCAGCAGCTATTTATATATATATATATTTTGATATCGGTTTTTTATCAGCTATACCAGTTTATATCAGTTTCAGTTGCCGACGACGGTGTTTCCTCCATATGAGGGGCCGCCATGCTGGGTTTTTTCAGGTGATGCGAAGTGGAAAATGCAGCTGCATCGCAAGGTCCCAAGATGCCGTGGTCGTGGCCGGCAACGGTGGTTGTTTTTTGTCCCGGTGGTCACGATGTGTCTTTCTGGGGGAAGATTTTCCAGGAACATCTTTGGGTCTTGGAGGAGAAACGATGATTAAGAAAACTATGAAGTAGCTAGACATACCAAGAAATATGAGTTTCAAACGGATGAGCATCCAGTGAGCAGCTGTTTTGAGGTTCACGAGGGGTACAGGGTTGTGTCTCAAGCTATGAAGAATATTCAGATTTTTATGAAGATACATTGAGATTCCATGGGTTTGGCTTCAGATTTTCCCAGAAGTTCACTGGAGCCCATAGGTTTGGCCATCGGCTGAGGTCTTCAAGGAGTCGGACCCCAGCAAACTGCCCTTATCGCGACCGGCAGCTGGATCTGATCGCCACCATAGGAGAATATGGGAGAATCATGGGATCCAGTAGTGATGGGGCAATGGGACATGGGACATGGGGTCATTGAAAGACGAAAATGCCCACTATAAAATCAGCAGAATGGCAATGATTATCATGGGATCATCGTGGGGATACAAATTATTGCAAGGGTTTATGTACAAGCAACAACACTATGGTATTTTGGGTGTGTTTGAACATGGCGGACACCTACTGGAGAGTTATTGCCACTTTAATGATTGACCGGGTGGGTTTTGGGGTACCCAGTCTTGAGACAGACCCAAGTAGGGTTGAAATACCATATTGGTGGATGTTGTTGGTTTCAGACATGTTACATCATGTTCAACGCTGTCCACTGAACCAGAGATGAACTCCAAGTTGAAAAAACTTTGGCCTCAGTTGATAGACTGATAGATAGTGTTACATTTAAGATTTGAGATGGTTTGAGATGGTTTGAAACCAGGAGTAGCAAGTTCTGCGATGCATCCCAGGCAAAGTTTGTGGTTTCGACGGGTCTCAACCCAGCAGCCACCAAAGCATTCTACGACGCCCTCAGATTGTCACGACCAGGTGGGATCTGTGACTGCGACCATAGGGATATGCCGTGCTGTGTTGTGGCCCAGAACTTTCTCAAGCCACAAATTATCTTGGATGCTTTGACACTGTGACACGATTTGTGTATAACTATATACTATATACATAATTATACATATATATATATAATAGTACATAATTGTATAAATATACATGCACGTAAATATCATCTTTACTGAAACAACTAAGTTTGATCAATTTTGCGGCTGCATTCCACCCCAATTTTTTGGACTTTCCCATGGTCCGAAACAGAGCTGTTCGGCTCAGCCAGGAGACGAGATCCATGTGGTGTACATTCGTCCCTACCTGGAGCCCCACTCCAAGGATCTTTTTTTCGGCGCTGCAATGGCCGAAAGAATTGGTTGAAAGATGGAGAAATTTCAGGGATCTCAAAAGATGTCAATTTCTGATTTCTTCTTAAATGTCAAGCCAAATGAATTGTGGTCTGACAAGTTTTGCAATTTATCTGGTACCAGATGCTGTGTCCATGGGTGATTCTTATGCGATTCTGTTGGGACAAGTTGCAGAACTAATCGCGACTCGCCAGAACGTGGTGTTGAGGCTTGGGAGATGGGTTTGACCACCAAAAACATCGCCGAAACTTTGGATAAAGCCCTATCAGTCCTATCAGTACTATATGGAAGTTTCCTAAAATGGGAGTACCCCTAAATTATCCATTTATAGATGAGTTTTCCATTGCAAAACAACTATTTTGGGGATCCCATATTTATCGAAACCAGCATATAATCGCATATAGTATCGGGAGATTCCCATATCACACTTTCCATGTCTTCCCATATCTTCCCATATCTTCCCATATCTTCCCATTTTCTTAGGGGTTTGAACAGGCACAGATCACAGTCATCACACTCGTCCCAGGAGAGTAAAGTCACGACAGCTATCCGCCACAAGTACGACTCCATCTTCGAAGGCCACGTGAAACGTGGGGGACACCAGTCAATATACGGGGACACCAGTCAATATCAATAGATTGGTGTAAGTAATGATTGGTGTAAGTAAGGGAAAGAATGACCGGCAACATCCCAAAGCCATTGTTTTGACATCATATTAGATCAAATACAAGAAGTTTTCTGTGGATTTTACCTACTTAAACCATCTTAAACCAATCCATTGGACCACACTTTTTAGTTTCTGCTACCAAAAAACTTCCATTCTTGGCAGCTCCAGATCACCATGGTTCCTTAGTCCATTGTTTGTTAGTACATACTCATCATTCTTTTTTATATCATTTGTGGAATTCATCATTATCTACATGAGATTATGTACTTTAGTAGATGAAAGTCATCTTTTCAAAGATTTTACGCATACCTTTTCTTTTTCCTAATCACACAGTCATTTCAATATCTACATCAGTAGATATTCATCTATATTCAATATTTCAAATATGTTGCGTATTGTCTACATTCGATTAATTCGTAGATAAATTCTTCATTTAAAATTCAGTAACCCCGAAGATGCCGAAATGTATTTCCAGGATGTGAGTCCTATGATGTTTCCACCATAGTTTCACATACATGTATATTCCAACCTCTCACCCACTATTTTTGGGTTTGCTACATTGTGAGATATGTGAAGTATATTACATTGTCCCCTTAAATGGCCATGTAAATGCAGAAAATGATCATCATCCATTGGAAGCGGAGGGCCCATAGATATAAGACAAACCCATCTCGTTACATCTGGTCTATATAGTGATTTCCATAGATATTCTCCAGGTGTCTAACTTTGTCTGTACTATATCTAGGGGTTGCCCCAATATATATATATACATATATATATATATATCAATTGCTTTTCTGAGTTATATCCCATCATCATCCATCATCTATATCCCGTCATCTATTCCCCTTAAATCCTATCAAATCTGATCAAATCCCAATTTAATATCATACAAGATTATAAATCCCACAGAATCTCATTATAATCCCATCTAAATCCCATATAAAGAAATCCCCTATAACTCCCATTAGATTCCACATAAATCCCATGCAATCCCATATGGATCCCATGTAAATCGAAAAAAAATAAAAACCTCCCATCAAGTCCCACATAAATCCCATTAAGTCCCATACAAGTCCCATTAGATTCCATATAAGTCCAATGAAATCCCATCTAAATCATCCCCACCCCACGTTTCCTCCCAGGCATGAAGGACCCGGCCGCCTGGCCCAGCGGGAAGATGGTGAAGTTCGGGGATCGCAACGTGAAGCTCGTGGCCCGGCCTGGCCGATGGAAAAACACCCAACAGGGGGGGAAAAGAACGAAACCAATGGTGGTTTTCATTGCTGGAGATTTTGGATACTTTGGGGGTTCTTTGGGGGTTTGCAATGTGTTTTTTTCTTGATGAAGTTGGGATAGCACGAGGAACGATAAAAACATGATGGGAGTTGGTGATGCTTTGTGTCAAGCACATGGCACATGACCTCACGGTCCAGCATGGGAGGCCGTACTCCAAGCCTGGATCATACCGGACCCCTCTATATGGGACCCCTAAGGCTGAACCATGGTTTCTGGAAGGTTGTTCATAATGTCAGTGGCTTTGGGTTTGTTCTAAGCTTTATTTACTGATTGCTTTGTGACAAAAACAGATGGTGTCACCGTGTCACCTGCATGGAACGAGAGTTTGGATTTGTATGGATTTGTATGGATTTGTCTCAAATTCGGGGGAACCCTGGACATTGTTTGATGCATCATCATGTTCCCTACGGTCAATGTCCATTTTCCTACATGTTTCCCATGTTTTTCGATTTTTTGTCCCCATATGTTTCCCACATTTTTTTCCTACATTTTCCCAAGTGTCAATGTCCATTTTCCTATTTTTCCCACATTTTTCCTATGAAAATGGCCATTTTTTGCAGGGCCATTGGAGGCTCTCCCTCCCACAGCTGAGGTCTTTGCGCCCCAGGGCATCAATGAAGGCGTCGCGCAAGCGCTGGTGCGATATGCCGCTGCATCGGACCGGGGAGACGATGTGGTGGGAACTCTGGAACCGAGGACATAAATACCCATTCAAAAATGGTGATTGGATCAATGATACTGAGATTTAAGGTGGATGGGGTCATCATCGAACACTAAAAATTGGCGATTGAATGAGATCGAATGGGATTTCATGGGACTTTTCCGGTGTCATCAAACATGGCGGGGAAATCCCCAGAGGTTTATAGCTGGGAACATCATCGAACACAACTCATATTGTAACTGGCACATGAGATAACTCCCGAGACATTGTCATTTAGGATCACCATGGTTTACCTAACTGTCCCTATTGTATCCTATTTACAAGCGGTTCTATCCGCCACAACGCCATGATAGTTGGTGAACTCCACCTTTTTTTGTCATATTGGCAATTGCTGTTGTTGGCTAAACCCCGCGGTTGTTGATGATACTGCAATGGGGTGAACCAAGTTCCAACACATCCGTTTTAGTTGCTTGAATCCACCCATTTTGTTGGTGAAAAGCCCGCCATTCTTCTTGGTGACATATGTCATATCCGACATTGATTGGTGGTATCCCAGTATTGGATGATGGGAACATTGAAACCAGACACGGCACCCATATTTGGGGGTAAACAACATGGTTTCAGCTGTACCCATCCGTTAATGGTTGCTAATATGCCTCTAATTTTCAACCCTCCCTAGGATGATTTTCTCCAATCGACAGGCAAGAAATGGGTATGGAATCCTGCCAAATCTGGGAATGGCACCTGTCATCACAAGCCGGACACCATCATTATCATCATTATGAGCCTGTTTTTGAATCATATCATTATATATAATTTGTAAAGTGTATACTAAAAAACTGGCACAACTATTGAACAAAACCCAATGACACCATTCCAAATCATTCCAAACTTGTCTTTACCTTTCTATACTTCTGTGAGCCCCAAAATGGCACTCATAAGCCATCACAGATATTTTTGCACCATTATGAAGAACGATACTATGTGGCAATCAAACCTCGCAATGGAAAATCCACCACTTATAGATGATTTTCCCATTAGAACCTCTATTTATAGGGCCCTTGGAAGTTCCATCAAAAACTCCATAAATCATCATACATATCTCACAATTTTTCACGGGTAATTGATTTTTGGGCAATTGATTTTCCATTACCGGAGAAGCCAACCATGAAATCGCCAAGCCCCATAGATTGGTGATATAGATCCCATGAACTGTAGATATATCATATATCCACCATAAACCATGGTTAAAACCCCCTATGACACGAAGAACCCATGCTCCAAGGCCAATAACTTTGAAGCCGACTTCGTCATGGTGGGAACCAACGTGCTGCGCGTGGATCGAGGGAAGCCACCGGTGGGGTCAGCCACTGGGCAAGATTCTTGGGTACAGACCTGGAATGGAATACTATAAACTCACCCAAAAAAGAGAACTGCGTTTCCAAGTGCTTTTATTTTTGACACTTTCTTTGGACGTGGTCCCCACTCGTTCTGTTTGGCAATTGCGATGGTCTCTAGGATATCATGGACATAGACATAGACCACCCATTGGTGCAGCGTTGCCATTTAGGCGCATAGATGTCCTGTTCCTACCGGTTGGCTGATTTCTTGAAGGCACTACTGTTTTCACAAGCATTCAGGGCAGCAATATATGACCCAGTCATGTTGAGTTATACCCTTATTTTCACTACATCGCAAGTTATGCTGATCAACCCCCTAGATTTTTTCGCCATTCTTGCCAGTAACTCTATTTACTGTGTGTTTGCAGTTGACTCCCTCTTTTCTGATGTTTGTTGATGTTTGTTTGTTGTTGATTAAGCCATCATTTTGTCTAATTCCCTCATGCCTTTTCCCATTTTTGCATGTAACACCATTTTCTTGGAAAAAAATACAGGTTCCCCTCTGGTAACCAAACATGGCAATGGAAAATCCACCATTTATAGATGATTTTCCCATTAACACCTCGATATATAGGGGATTTCCCAATTTTTCCCAGCTTGCCACGTTTGATTACCGGAGGGTAACTCCCCCATCAATCGTCACTGCCCTCAGGTCTCCCTGCAGATTGTCATGGAGTTCCCAGGCAACTGCGTGGTGAGCAGCTTCAACCCGGACTTCGTTGCTGGTCAGCAGCCAGGGCCAGGGCCAGGTGACAACATATGTAGTATATGTACATACAGTATTAGTATCTATTAGATAGTATATATATGTCAGATCAACATATGTACTAGTAGATAGATACGATGTAAACTCTATGTAATAAATGCACTCTCAGATAGAATCATATGATATCATATGTATCAGATGTACATGTCAATGTGTACATTCTTCTTGTGCTGCTTTGAGGATATGGCCGTCAAGCCCAAGTCTTGAGGGTGGCATTGCGCAGAGGAGATGACAATTTCGCCATAGATCAACGGTTTGCTGTTTGATTTGGAAACATCTTTGAGGGAAACACCCAGACCTCTTAATCAAGCGTATAAATTGAGATGACTGTTTGATATTGGAAGGTTCTACTTTTGAAAGTCTTAAAGTGGTGGACAAATTTACGAGCATTTCCATGTCTCCCTTCTGTTTGCGGATTCAGAATCCAGGGCAGGCTGGCCTTGAGCTTGCAACGGAAGGTGGTCTGCATTGGTCGCGCGGTTGCTGAAATTGAGCAATCCCGAAGGACCCAAATTCATCCAGGAGACTCCTAAACTCCATGTTCTTTAAAAGCTGTCAAACCGCCATTTGTTGGGGGAATGTGCATGCTGGCCAGTCATCTTTGCAATCTTTAAAGAATTTTCAAGGGAAGCATTTTCAAATTACCCTCTGATAATTCAATGCAGCCATGGAAAATCACCAATTTTAAACGGGTACATCATGGTTAAATCATGGGCCATTATCCATATGTTAAATTCCCAGATGGATACTCAAAGTGACGGGCCGTTTGTGGTGCCAAAGAGGCATCCCACCGACTTGGCCAAAGAATTGGATGGGACAATGGTCAGCGATGCATCCGTCCAGTCGCGGGGCAGGATTGCTGAATGCAGTGCTCGGATCAGAGAATCCGTTGTGCTGTGGCACAGCGGAGAGGTCTCCCAGGGAGTTGTTCGATCTTCCTTCCCCGTGTGTATTCAGAAGATGATCCAACTATGATCATATAATATTATATATTATTCATGGTACCCTCAACATATGTCTATATCCAGAACTAGAATGCACAGTGAATATATTTTGTTGTCGCTTCTTTTAGTCATTCGTCATTTTTTGTCAAGTGATCCTCTCTTGGTTTCGTGGAACAGTTCCACCTGCATGGGTTCGCGGTTCGCCACCGTCTGCAAATGCATGGCGGGAGGCGTTTTCGCAACGCAGAAAAGATGCGTTGGTTGCAAATCAAGTACTTGAGCAGCGCCCAAAACCCTTGCTGTTGAATGATATGTTGGAGGGCATGCTACCCAACGTATTGAGGATGATCATTTTCCATGCTGGTAATCCCGTGTTTGACCAAGAAGGAAAAACAGTTATAATGGAATGACAGAGGGTTTCGAACACTGCTCTCTTGGACTCTGCAATAGAGTCATTTTCTTCCCAGATTTTCTGGGTAGTCATCTTGAATAATTGCTTTTCCATCCATATTTTGGGATGCTGTCGATCCCAAGGTGGCGACAGGATGCTGTTGGAGGGTGACTATCTGCATATTGAGGCGGGATCCTGCCAAAATGTCGAGCGGTGGCCTCAAGGTCCTCAAGATTAGCAACAAGTTCCACAGGTATAGTATATGTTACTAGTGAATTATAGTGATTCCTATATGGTATGTGTATATATATATATAGTGAACATAGTTCGATTAACACAGCATAGCTTTCTTATTACGAGTGAATTCTATGTGTATATCTATAAAACCCCCATGAAACGATCAAATTTCAAGGTCGCGATGTTATGTCCCCAAGCGTTCAACAGTCAGCTCTAGGCTTCATGAGGCAAACGGTGGGTCAAAGCGTGATGTAATTCCCTGCACTTTTCCTATGTAGGTAACCCTTCTATCAATCCAGTGAGTCAGTGTCATATTCGAGGGTCAAAATATATTGAATATATGAATATTATCCAATACGATTGAATATTGCTGAATATGATTGAATCTTACAACTTTTGAAAAACATTGAATATCATGAAATATTATTGACTCATGGAATATTTGAATCCTCACTCTGCTGTCGATGAAAATGATGAAATGCGGGATTTCTCCGCTCCATTTTCCGCCAAAGAGAATTCGATACAACTCCCATTGATCCAAGCTGATCGAGGTCTCATTTTCTGCAAGGCTAGTACTCGCATTTGTTTTGGCCAAACACCCAAGTTTGGGGCTGTCCATATCACTTCAAACTAGATAGATAACTACCTAGTCTTAGGAAAAATATCAATTTTGATAGATCACCATATTCATAATTTATATGAATACAGATGAGATAACATATATCGTGTATGTATATATATATATACATATATACACGATATATATATATATATAGATAATGTAAATCTATTTGCTGTATTTTTTTAAAAGAAGATCCATCCTTGCAGGTGGACTTGCGTGGCCTCCACTTACCCTTTGGCACCATGGCCGTGGCCATCAACTCGGAACCCGCAGAGGTGCCGGGGGGGGGTGAGTTGGGGGATGGGAAGCGTTGGATGGGGGGGATGGAGTTTTCCTGCATTTTGTTGAAAAATTGAAATGCAGAAAAACAACATCTGGAATGATCTGGATGTAGCAAGTTTTGGAGCTTGAAAAACAAATCATTGAATCGTTTTTTGAGTGGGAAAATCGCTAGACATCGCCAGAAAAGGGGAGCCTGCTGGTTTGCGCCACTAGATGGTGATTTGGCACCAAGTCACTATGTTGTTAGCGGATTTCTTGCCACTTTTGCCTGAACTTTTGAACTATAGCTACTGTAGCTTTATTGGAGGCTAGGCAGAAACTTATTGAGGTTGCTACCGCATTATTATCAGTAGGCCGGGGCCCATGATGGCAGCAAAACGCTGTTGGAATGAGAACGATCAAGTAAATGGTGAATTGGTAGAGGGTCCTGGAGTTTTTGAGACCTACACAGTTGCAACTCGGAATGAAACAGTGGTGGATGTTCTATTTTCTTCAACAGAGTGTTGGTCGGTGACTGCATTCATGCAATCAGAACATAGTCAGAACTGTGGCCATTTGTGTTGGAGATATACGACTAAAAGTATTGGAATTGGGCAACTACGGTTTTGTGGGTTTGGGGGAGCAAGCAATGGAGACTTGGCTCCCGACAGTATGTAATGAATCAACAAAACGGTGATTGAACATCATTAGATGGTGACTGACTAAGCGAACTAAACACGTAGAATTCCGCAACTAGATGCTTAATCAGCAACGAGCTTTAGCCAGTCAACCTGGAGACAGACAAAAATGCCAGGTCATTTTCGATGACATTACGCTCACCAGTGGGCTGTTCCGGCTTGATTTGGGTTGCCAGGGAGTGTTCCCATTTCTACTAGTAGATGATTCAGACAGTTCTTTTTTGTTCCTTTTGAATTTGTTCATAATTTATCCACCATGAGTCCGTATGTATTTTCCATTTACTGTGTTATATACAAACATACACGACATTTTTCCATCTGATTTTCTAGTGCCCACATTGATCCACACAATATCATCTATATACACATTACACATGTATATATATATATATTATAGATATTTAAACATTTCCCAAACACAAAAGGATGGTTTCCGTCCCCAAAACGGTGCAATTTCCCTCGCTGGTGGAACTTGCCAGGTCGCCTCTGATGCCGGTGGTTTGCATGGGCGGCAACCTATCCCGCGTGCGCCTCATGCCGGTCTGCTGATGTGGCACCTATCGGGACCAAAAGATCTGCTGAAACGCTCAGTTTTTGTGCTGGAAAATGTGGAGACTTTGCCAATCAGGAATTGAGATTTACAGTGATCTAGTAAAGTGATTGAGATTTAGCTGTCCAAACATGTTAATTCTCCAACAAAGCGGGGATTTAGCAAACTGAAGTGGGGATTTACCGTAGATGATTCATATACCTGATTTAAGCAACCACACATGCAGATTTCATCAACAAGTCATGGGATGTAATGGGATTTAAACCAATCTACGTCGGAATGGGTCAAAATCTAAGCTGCAGCGAACCAGAGGATAAGTTTAAGTTGATGAATCTTTTAGTATTTACCATCCCGTTTGAATGATATGGGTTTGTCTGAAAATAGGAAATCCCATGGAATATCCTTAATCATCACCTTCCCCATCATCTCATAGCTATTTTGATGGGTCAATCCGGATGTATCTGTCTATGGGTCGATATTTCCCCGAAATCAACCGTTTGACCTCGGGAATAGATGAGAATAGCCCATGTTTAGTGGAAACTAATCTTCCACCATCCTATTTGGCAGGGTCTGGGTTAGTTGGGGGATGGAAATTGGTTAACACCAAGAAGCAGCAAAACAATCTGTCAGCCTGCAAGTTTGATCGAAGAAGACTTGAGTCGTCGCCAGAAGATGATCGCAGGAAAACTCCCACAGAATTCCCTGGCTTCAGTTTGGCGCCCAGAAATAATCCCGTCTCCCTATTACATTAAATGCCACTGTGGCCCCCGGAAATGAACAATCCAATACACACCAAGATTTAACCAGATTTCTAAGGAGGTATTCATATTCTTTGGGGAGAGGATTCCTCAAGATTCCAGCCAACAGTTCCTAGGCCACTTTGAAACTATGGCAACCTTTGAACTGGTAGGATATTTCAGACCGGTATGGGTCAAAACTTATTCTTACCATATTTGATGGCATAACCATCCATCAAAAAAACCCAGCTATTTGAGTGAACCGTTTGGATACCAGGGCTTTTGATCCATTACCACACCGCAGTCGTCGTGGATCATGTGGGGCGGGCACTGGTGATTTCAGCCAACTGGGGCGGCCTGAGACATGGTGGGAGGCGCGGACAGTGTGTGGGACCTGGGACATTCTTGGGGTTTCAGGCTGGGTTTCGAAGGTAACTGGTGACGTCAAAATGAATATACAGGAACCCCCCACAAGATAGAAAAGGGATTTATCTCTATTTTAGAAGGATTTTAGAAGGATTATATCTTGATATCTAGGTTACTATATAGCTTCCTTCTTGATGCAAAAATGGTATGAAACCGCCAACCAGATTCATGCTCGAGTGATGAAGAGCTGATTGGTGTGGTTTCAAACATTTTCAAACATTTCCATCCTGGGACCATTCAGCCGTCATAGTATGGGCATGGCTCAGAATGAATTGGCGACCTCCAGAATTGGATGAGAGATCTCTGGATGCTTTGTGAGGCTACTTTCCCTGGTCGAACTCTTCAGGTGAATTATGATGAAATCTTGAAATGCATACCAACTTGTATGATTTATATGCAATTTGTCATCATTTACCCAGATAATTGAAGAGTTTGAGACCAACCATGACCATTCTAAAGCAATTATCAACCAGTACTTCCCGATTTATGGATGGTTATGATTGCATAACATATGCAATATTTTGCCAGTAAAAATAAACACCTTGATGCTTCTACCCAATGGATGTAGCCATAGCCATGCCAGTCATGGAGCTCTATGCCATGCTCAGAGCGGGCAGCATGGACTTTGTAGGGCAAAAGCAGGCGAGACATCCGAGAGAAAAGATTGGAAAACACTGGATGAAACATGGGAATTCAACTATCAAAATTAGGATTCAAATTCAACATGACTTAACTATCAAAAATAGGAATTCAAGATGATATAACCATCAAACAGTGGAACTTCACTATTCGAGATTGGGATAGAACCATTCATCGCGGATGAAAAAAAACACATGAATGGCGCAAAAGCAGCAAAGCCATGGGGAGTCACCATATCTTGGGATCTGGGTCAAAACATCCATCACTACCAGCTGAACGTTGGGTGATATGAGATTATATATTTAATATATGTATATACATATATATGACATGGGAAACAATTTAAAACAATGATATTCATAAAATTCATATATGTATTTGGGTGTGACATATGATGATATAGGATGCTGTGGGATGATATGGGGCCCGATTCACCCCATTGGGATGGCGCACAGATTTTCCAGTCATCACTGTGGTTTCTCCCCGGGTAGTCTATGAGAGCGTGACAGACCTTGACTACACTCGGATGCAGCTTGTTTTTTTGTGCCATTCCTTTTTGCTTCGTGGGAAAACGGGAAGGGCTCACGGCCCCTGGGCTTTCCTACATGAATAGGAGGATGAACCATCTAGCCGCCATGGCAAATCGCCAGGCCTTCAACATGCAGTTCTACTTTATTTGGGCCTCAGGCGGTCGATTCTTTGGCAAGCTGACCTGATTTGGTGACCTCGCTGGTATATCTTTCCATCCCAGCAAGGTGGGTGGTGATCGCCAATGATATTTTTGAGGGGGTTCAAATCGACAACAAAACTACATGGGGTAGAGATTGAAAGGAGATCTGCAACAGAAGTTGAGAAACAGACGCTGACTTGCGAGCTACATGAAAGACGGGCACCAAATTCGCTGTAAATTGGGAGACCCCGCAGGGGACTCACGTGGCAGGAGTGATTGGATTTATTCATGGCTTCTTCGCGCAAAGGCACAAGGGCACCCCAGAAGATCTTGCGTTCGATGGCCGATTTAATAGTGAAAGATCCTGGTTGGGGAATTCCAGTTTTTGAGAACATATCATATAGTCATTGTATGTTTTTATGGTAATCCCTAAAACCCTAAGCCATACAATACGGAATATCACCATGAACCGGGTGTAAACAACAATCCCCACTTGGTAGGTATATCATTGGGTTTATGACACTACGCACATTCGCAATTTGCAACCGTTATTGGTTGTATTGCTTCCTCACCCTCGCGGCTCAGTTTGGTGACCCTCAAAGGTCTTGGCAACGCTGGTGATACCTGTACTACCAGTTTTTATACCCATGCTTCGCTGATGTACCCAGTTCTTGTTGCTGCTTGAAGGGCATGTTTTCTTTGTTGCTGAGATCAGCATCAAACAGTGGATTCTTATGATTTAAATTATCATTATATATATATATATACACACCTCATTAGTGTCGAAAAACCACATCTATTGAACAAAACGCAACAATTCCATACAATTCTCCAGTCTTGGAGCCATCCAGGTTTCTGTACACCTTCGCGTGGGTTTTTGGTGCCCAGCTCAGTGTGTTTCCGGGTAAAGGGCGGGTGGCTTCCAGTCAGTCGTCGTCAGAGTTGGGTCCTGCCTAGGCACCTCGGCTTTTGTGGCGCTGATGTGCCTGCCCCCATGGCCCATGTGGAATAGGCCTGGCTATTTGCTGGTCCTTGATGCATCTCGGGGTGAACTTTTTAGAGGGAATTGGACATTTAAAAAAATGACGATCTGCATAGGGCAAGATGAGGAAGATTCACTGGAATTCGGGGAAAATCCAATTTTCAGACAAATGGAGTTGTTGTGGAAACATTGGAGAGTGTAATCTTTGACGCTCATCAACGGACCTCCAAAAAAACGGTTGGAAATTGGAGTTCTTCAGCTGTAGGATGCTGTATGTTAAATTTCCGAGGTGTATAATCTATTCGAACCAGAACAATAACCAGAGAGGGGATGCGTACGAAGAATAATTTGTATTAATTGAGTCGTTTCTCTACCGCAAAAATGATGATTATGTATTATGTGCATGTGTGTGAATATATGCGACTATTTGCACATATTACGTACATACTTGTAGCTTTTATTCAACGACAATCACCCTGTCGGCGGGTCTTGGTGGCATGGTCTAATCCCCAAGGCACCCTGTGGCGTGGTTGGAACCAAAAGACAGGGATGAAGACGACGAGCCGAAAGCAAAGAAGGCAGGGGACTCCATTCGGTTCCATTCGCTTCCTGGATCCAAGGAACCTGGAATCTAGGAACCGTTGGGGAATATCATAGATAGTTAACATCTGGAATCATACTCCATGGAACTGGATTCTTCTATTGCTACTGTATATCTTTGGGGAATACTGAAAAATCCTGAAATATCTCAAAATTAAGAGGAACTAACGATTTAAGGTTAAATGCTGGCTTTGGGGTTGAACATGAAACCAGCCACAGCTGTTTGTTTGATCAAAGAATGGCATGGCAGCTTCTGTAGGCTGGGGTAAATGACTGCACCAGATCTACAGTACTGTCACATTTTGTAGCAGGTATTTGCACGCTTTTGCCGTGGTCAGAACTGGTGTTGCAGCATGTTGCAGCTGTGGATGCTGTGAAGTTTCATTCATATTTGCCTATCATATTCCAAGTGTTTGCTGAGTCTTAGTGCATGCCGCCCTTGAGGAGACTAGCAGCGCCAAAAAGGCTGCAAAAAAGAAAAACAAGTAGGGCCGCCGAGCCTATTCGGAAAGTGGATGGCAGTCCGAAAAGACGCGCCGGCCCGCCCTGCCGATCACCTGTCCGCACTGGGATTTCAATCCTTCAGAAGTTTGAAAGTGTAGAACAACATGATGTGCTGCAGGGATCTGCTTGGTAGTTTCAAATATGTATCGCTCTCGAATCAGGCCCTCGGGTGATGGGGGGCCCAAATGACCAGCATAATTGCATTGGAGCTGCACCATGAATTTATGGGCGAACCGCTGCCTCCATCTTTAGCATCATTTATGGATCAGGGTGAAAAACCCTGGATTCCTGGGTATTGTGGTCAATCAAGGGCACCTACGTGTTCCTGTTCAGTGCACCTACGTGTTCCTGTTCAGTGGGTAGTAAGTAGTGATGTAAAATGTGACTGCATATATAACGGTATATAATTTCATATACACATCATGAGAACATATTTCGTGCATTATACACACATGATATACAATGAAAATCAATGAAATATAAATACGTACAACGAAGTGTATATATATATCATATATAGCATATGTATTACAGACCCCGAGATGTATCTTGTCAAACCGGAACATGGAGCGCAACAAATCCGAGAAATGGCAAGCACAACCTCTGGTTCATATCACTGGGATAACATCCCAATCCACTACGTTTCGCATCCTAGTGAGTCATCTATGATCCACTGACTGATCCACTGCAATCCACTGTAATGATACTATCAACATCTATTTGTTTTTGGTGAATCCCTGTGAATCCGTGAGTATCTGCATGTCATCACGGTGGGATTTGGGCTCAAAAGATAGATATTTCAATCCACGGTTCATGCGGTGGCACCTCATTGGGTGCCAAGCTCAGGGAGAAATCCATGGCTTTCGGATGCTTCTTGCAGACTCTTTTGGTATAAATACATGAAGCCATAAAGCGAAACCTGGTAAATCTATGCAAATATTGTTTTTTTTTGTTTTTTTTGTTCTCTGAGAAGAGGGACAAGAGTTGAGACCCAAACCTACAGGTGCCTTCTGGAAAACCATCGGAATTCTGGGGCTGTATGTGAAATTCCTGCTTCATTGCTGGGTGCGAAAGAAGTTGGGGGTGTCCGTGCATGGTCGGAACCAGGGGGGCCAGCTGCTGAAATGGCCGAAGCAGCTGGAATTGCGCCAGCCTCGGGCAGCAAATGGCGACGCATGGCTGGGTCGAACTGTAGTACTGAACCCCTGGATCAATCATGTACTGCGAGCCATAGAAATCCATAGAATATATCCGAAAATCGGGTGGCTTTGGGGCTCCAAAGTCTATACCAGCATAAAGACGATTGAAGAATCATAGCATCTTTGCTCCCAGCAGCACTGACCCAGTCTGTTTGTGAATGTTTGTGAAATCTTCATCTAAGTCGTGGTTAAACCATCTTAGAAAATGATTGTTCGCCGCAATAATACTGTTTAAACGTGTTTAAACCACATTGCTATGGTCTGATGGCCAGGTCATCTTAAACCAGCAATGTTGCTGGTACACAGGCAGAACATGGTAAAATATGGTTGAATATGAACATATTTGCATATGTTTTGAAAGCCAAATTCCGGTCTTTCTGCTTAATACCCAAATTTCTCCCCATTTACTCCATAGTAATTTTGGATATGAAATAATGATCATGCACAATAATAATACTCCACAGTAATCTTGACCCAATTCCATTTTTTTTTGTCAAGATGCTGAAATCATTGCAACCATCCCCTGATCCCCATTGTTGGTGAAATCCCCAAGTTTTGCTGTTCAAATCATGTTGAATCAGCATTGGATCATATATGACGATGGAAAACCTCTTCATGCTGAAATCATCCATCAATGTCTATGTTTCCACTTTGACTCACTTTATTTTCATCCAAAAATCAACATCCATTAGAGTTTGAACCAGGATTTCACCCATATCTTCGTGGCTAAGGTCATCTCCGCCTCGGAGCTTCGACGCATCAAGGATGCCATCGGCGTGTCAAGCAATGCCCGGGGGCCCAGCCAGCGGAAATGGGGATTTCTAAGGGAATGACTTATGGGGATATGATGGGGACATTGAGATTTCAAGGAGATTTCTGTATATATATATATTTACTATGTTATACCAAAGTATTCAATTATGTGTTGTTCAAGTTTTTTTTTGGGGGGTTGGTCTGAGTATGAGGGATTGAACCCGACAAAATATGGCAGTTTTGCTAGGACATAAGTATTTTTTGGGTCTGCCATACTTTTATCCACACCCTTGTAGAGATCTTGAATGATGTAAACACATAGATTAGATGTTGATAGGGTTGTGCAAAGAAAGCAGGAAATAATGCACCATGGACATCAGTTGTTGCCTTGTTTTGGGTGGACCCCTGTAGATGCACATAGAGACAGTGTTGAGACGTATGGAAACTTAGGACATGATCAAGTATCTGCAAGAAATGGAATTAATGAGCGAACCTGTGGTTCGAACCACCGGCCAATGGGGATTGCTGAGACCTAAATGACCTTGCAATCCTTCAATGGAATATCCGGTCATTTAGTTTTTCACTATAACTATAATGTTTATTAATAGTTAGACAGCATCCCATGTTTTGGGACTTCAATTTGGACCCGCAGGTTTACATGACAATTGCGCCGCAAGGCTTAGAGATAGATTTCACCAGAGATAGATTTCACCCCGCTGGCACAGTTTCTGAGCCTCACTGGCCTGCGCTTTTCAATGAACATGCATGAAACGACGCTAGATTCTTGGGTCAGAGGGGTCAAAAAATCAAATTTCACACTGCTTTCTTCCTGCAGCCAACTTCCATAAACTTCGGGACGATGATCCTTTTGTTTGAATATTCCGGGGGAAATCAAGTGGAATTGTTGGACTTACACACACAGAGATATACATATATATATATATACATATACAAATGTAATCAAATGTATATATATATATACACATATATATGATAAAAATATGTTGAGTTGAGTAATGTTGAATTGCCGTGAATCAATGGTGCCTGCTTGTTTTCAGAACATCACCATTATCATCGACCAATTGGATCAAGACGATGACTGATGGATGGAATTTGGACACGCCGTATTTTTTGACTATTTGGCACGAACAAACGTTGTCGTGTTGACCCACAGTGTAATGGCTTTTGCATGTTGCAGAACGTAGGTCTTTGAGGCGAAAACATAACAGACTATTGGAGTGGGATGCTCACCCTCCAAAAGGATTGTGTATCTAGTTTTGATCCAGGTGCCAAAGATCCAAAGGATGGTTGCTTCTATTCCAAGGATTGTTGATTTTGATTAATCTCTTTTTCTGTTGTAGTTTTCTTCGACTTCGAAGCTGGCTTCCGTAATTTTTGCTTCCATGTCCTACTAGTCCTTTTCCCTCAGTATTAAACACCCCCAAGCGCCCCCCGTTTGCCAGGGTCTCATACGGGTGGTATATGTAATTATGTATCTGTTGTTACTCAGTAATTATTGTATTTTAGTTTTGATACTAGGATTGACCCAGCAACTGCAGGTATTTAGTTTATGGTCATTCGTCCCAAAAATCGGAATCCTCATACAGTAGTGGCTATGTAAATCACTACCAATCGCAACTAGTGACCATCCATACATGACCAATCATGGTGGATCTTCCACATCAGGCGGGGGATGCTTCAGATCCTGCGCAGTGCCCCCGGCCGGTGCTTTCTTAAAGTTGCGTTGAAACATGGTTACTGCACTGGCACTTGGATTGATTGGGGATTTCATGGGATTTTACGATTTTACCAATAGAAACAGGATACACTGCGGATTCTATAATGACATATATGTAAATATATATATATATATATTGTATGTATGTATATATATATATATTTTCACATAATATACATGTACTACTAATTATGTTTTTTTTTGGTTTGTCGGAAACGCAGGAGCTGCCTCCAATTTATGGGAAATGTAGATGGAAACATGATTTACCGCCTTGGCTCTCCATTTGGACCATTGGATGGGTACCTTTTAAGCAGCAAATTGTCACAGTTTTCAGGGAAGCTCCCGAATCAACCAATTGGGGTTTATCAATTTACTGATGACATTTGGTTGTTTATGTGTAACCCTCAAATTGCCTTGATAGCTAGATCCCTACCACATTTGTTTAAATTCTTGTGGGAATTGTAACAAATCGGACTAGTTTTATAGGAATGATCAGGAATGCCTAGGTGAACCAACTAGCATGAAAATTTAAAATCCAAAATTTGGTGTTTAAGTTCACCTTTGCATAGACAACCAGCAGGAACCTGAAATGCCCTTTGATGTACAGTAGCAACCGGGCAATTTGTCCTATTCTCCTATCTCGATCTATCTGGGTATTTTTCATCGCCCATTTTGTTGGGGCAGATCGGGTTTGGGAGCCACACAGCGATCGCCAGGACCAAGACTCGTGCGCAACTGTTGCATGAGAAGTCCCAGGTCGGGATCTAGCCGTGACGCGGCCGGTGACCCCGCGGTTTTTTGGGAGGAAACAACGGTTTAGAATCGACCGATGGAAAAGAAGCAAAACTTGGTTGGGACGGTTCGGATCTGTCGAAAGAATTTCACAGGTTTGCAAACCAACTACAGTATGACACTGAGGATAAACAACTATGATACATTGACATGATCTAAAACCTGGAATCTGATGGGATCCTGGATGACTTGCGGTCCACTAAAAAGAAGCGCTACAAAAAAAAGCTACACAACTTGGATTCCTGAGCCAAAGTTGGATGGTGAGTCATCGCCATGGGAGGCCAGAGCCAAGACCTGGAATAACACCTTGGAAGGCAGCCGAAGAAAGAAGGCTGAAGAGAAGAGGCGCCCCTGGGGGATCCCAAGGGGCCGGCTGGGCTGTGGTGGGATGGGCCTGATTTTTTGGGACGACTGGATGGATGGGAAGTTCCAAAGATGGAAGGTGGAAAATGAGAAACCATGACTTGGTGCATCAACTCGACCATCGGCAGGAAGAAGTTGGAGATTGAAGAACTTGAGAGGCAAAAGGCGCGTGAATTCGGCAATTCTGGGCAGAAACAGCCAAGGCATATGGCTTCGGTACTTGCGAATGATGGAACAAAAAGCACCGCTATGACGGGGGGTATACCCCAATTCTGGACAAATCCAAATCACATGATTGGCGATATCCCCACTATTTCCTCACAAAGTTCTTCTATGACAACCTCATATTTCTATTACATCACCAGTTTCTTGAACATCAAAACATATTTGGTGTTGGACATATGCATGTATATATATATATAACTATATGTATATATATATATAACATACATGTATGTATATTACCTACATGTACGTATATGACATATATATATATATGTATAGATATATATTGCACAAAATATGGGGGGTTTCCCAAAATGGGGCTAGCCCCAAATCATTCATTCTAATTGGATGTTCCGGTTTTTAACCATCCTTTTTTGGGGTATCCCCATGACAGATCTCCCGGTGCAGGTTGATGCCGAAGAGGCCAAGATCCAATTGGACCAGCGCAAGGCCACCATCGACCGTGCCTGGGCAGAGGGGGACGGAGATGGGTTCTACGGGTCTGTCTTACAGTGACAATTTTATTGGGAATATGATGATACACCAATGGACTTGGGTTACCAGACAAACCTACATTTCTTTCCATAGTTTTTTTTTTGGCACTGTGAAAACCATCTGTGTTTGGTTCTTTTTCCTCCAGTTTTTTTGGTTGAACAGACTGTCATATGATTGTTGCTACCATAGTTTTTTTTTTGAATGTAATTGTTTGGTTTTGTGATGACTTGCTGATGCTTGTTAGTCGTGACCGAAAGAACCCACTCAGAACGCTTGCGGCTCCTGATTGCACCGCAAGGGCTCCCATTGGTGAACAATGATAGAATAGAAACTGCTCAGCAGAATTCCAAATCTATGATTTGCCGTGATGTGTACTGCTCGACATATTCCTTCTACTGATTTCTGGCATTCTGGGCAGCTTAGGTGCCAACAAGCTTCTCTATGAAGAGTTGCGGCCTGAGCGAAGCTTCAAGTCATTGGGCTACCCCCAAACCAGTGGGGAAACCCCATAGAAATGACACATAAATTGGCGATTTTTTTGGGTCGTCTTATTTTAGGAAAGCATGTGGATGTGATCAACTGATCAACTACTATGTGATCAACATAGGATGATGTATCAGGTGGAGTATAGGTATGGAAGCAGGAAAATGATCTGCAAATGCTGATGATAGTCATGGGTGTTCCATACCTACAATGAGTTTGCTGGAGGCAAGCATACCATCTCACCTTGTGTCACCACTTGAGTGTGATTGTTCTTTGGAACCGTGGTTATTATTTGTGTTCCCTCAACTGAAGCAGTCATGCAAAGAGCCACCAATCGGGGTTGGGAGCCCCCCAGCAAAACGGATACAATGGGATTCTATCACATACTACGTTATATTATATGTTACTACATATAATTAATTCATACATTCCCCAGGTAGAGTCATGAAATCACAATGATGCACACCAATTTGCAGGGCTCAGAAAAGATAGCTGTACATGGGGTGTTTACTCTCGGACATGTTTCCTGCTTTTTTTCAGTCAGCTTTCCCACGAAGTGACGCAGGTCAGATCGAATGAAGTCCTTCCACAGCAAGATGATGCTTTGCGATGTCATTGCAGAACGCGAGGTCCAGAGTTGGTTGGTGGAGCAGATGTGAAAACCATAGCGCATCCAGAAAAGCCCCAGGATACTGGTATCTGCCAAGACGCTTTATTAAGTTTGAAAATTGAACCGTGGTTCCAGGAAAATGAGTGCCACCAGAAACGGGGATTGACCCAAAAACTCTTCAGTCCAGGGATCTGAGATTTCACCACAGTTTTCTGGTTGGCTTCTGATGGATTTGCTCGTTGAATTTCGAACAGCGCGGCATCCTGCAATTCTGCCCATTGAAGATCCAGAAAGTAGATGCACAAGTTATGATGGCCAACTTTGACTGGTTGGCACCTTCAGATATTTGAATAGGATTATATAGGTTTGTTTTGGGATCATCAAGCCCCAAGCGACTGACTGCAAAGTGGATTGGAAACCATCCAGGCGCAAATGTCGCTGAGAGGGGAGCTGAAGAAGTGCAACACCCAGTGCTTCAACGCAGGGCGGACGTGGTTCCGAAGTTCGTGCGTTCCGAACGGGGTGGATCACCTCATGATTAGTGGAGGTGTCTGGGAAAATTTCGGAGTTGCACAACGTTTGGACAACATGGCAGTCATTAGCAGTCCCCTTTTCTCATGTCGTGGTTCCCACCATTGTGGCAACGGGTGCTGCCGAGGCTCGAACAAATCAGAGAGGATCGTTTCTTAGAGATGGAAAAGCAGACGCTTGGTGCTGGAAAAGCCAGAGGGAAGGAGATGTGCCAATGTTGGGAAGATGACCACAGAATGGAAAGCAAGGTAAGAAACAAGGTAAAACATCTTGGGCCTGCAAGCAACACGAAGGAACTCACTATTTGATATGACCCGTGCCCCATGTTCCAACAGCTGGGAGGATCGTTTTCAAAGTTGAAATAGACCCAACATCTCCGGAAGTCAGAATAATCCTCTTCGGTTTGATGATTTGATCTGTAAAATTGATGATCATCTAAACAGGGCCCCATAAAACCCTATAATTCAATATGGTGAAATCATGTGAAATCCCATTCATCATACCAGCTGTTGATGATCATTTAAGGGTCAAATCACCTTAATCATACCAGTGGTTGATGATCATTTGAGGTATGTTTCCTGATTTTCCACTGACTTTCCCAGAGCTGGTGCGGACGCGTCTTTCAGGAACTACAGAAAGATGTTGGAACGAGAGATGAAGGTGCCCCACACCGGTTGCCATATGTTGCCACCCTAAGCACAATGAGGGGATTGAGAGGTCTGGGGCAATTCTACAATCTCTGTTTTCGAGCTTCCTGGAAAACAATCACACTGCAGGAATGCATGAGATATTGTTATTCAGTTATTATTGTAAGTTCTATCATGTTCTATTGCATGGTATTCCCTTACATCATATCCACATGACATGCTTCCGACTCATCCCCTGCTGTTGACGATTACAACCCCCAGCTGGTCCCATTTTCCCAGCTGCAGGAGAAGGAAACCAAGGAGGAGCTCTCCAAAATCGCTGCCAAAGCCCAGAAGGCGACCCACTTTGGAGTGAGCTTTGGGACCTACCTTAGTGGTTTTATCGATGTTTTATTATGGGACCTTGGGATTTTATGAATTCTGTATTTGAATTAGTTCACCCCTCCCCAAACATGCATAAATAGTAGGTCATTTTGGTTTGTCGCTGTTTCTTTTTTTTTGCATTGTAATGACTTTCTTAATTTGGGATGGGGGGTTCAACGACGAACTGGACGAAGATGGCGACATTGTCAAAAAAAAGGGATCAACATCAAGACTCTTCGGGTCAATCAGCGCTGAGTATTTATCTCTCTGGCCAGGAGATCTTTTTTTTCCATGAGTTCTTGCTGTTGATGGAATAGATCGGTCAGCTAGTTAGATTAATTACTGTAGATCATGATGTTTCTCTTGAAACGATCAGCTGCAACATCGTTTTTTTGATAAGACACACATGTACAATCTCTACGAAAAGCAGACCTTGTCGAGATTGTTTTCATTTGTTTTCCAACAATCTTGTGTTTATGGCAACCAATTCACCATGGTAAGCGATCGATACCTTTCGGCCACCTCTCAATTGCCTTGCGCGTGATAGGAGCAGCTGTCGGAATACAAGGAAAAGCGCTTCCAAGAGGCCTCAAATGGCTGGGTTCGAAAAAAAGTTGGGTGAAAAGCTAGGATTTCAAGCTGATTGCAAAAAATGCCAATCAACAATGGCAATTTAACAATACTTAAGCGTAGATGATTCATCCCATTGACCCTGGAGATTTCAATGGATTTTCGATTGTCTTGCTGGATTTTTTGAGACAACAAAAATCCATCTTCTGAAGATCTATTCAGCCAACGATTTGGCAACTACCATTTGTGGCTGGTTTTTTTGGCCTTGTTTGAAACCCTGACATTCCTCAAGTTTACCCAATAATAACCGTGCTACAGTTCCTAGAGTTGGAGCCTCCTATCTTTGAGAAAAGAAATGATGGTTTCGTGTGGGAATCGCTACTGAAACATTGTCGTGTTTCATGACCGCCACATGGAAATGCGAGGGGTCCTTTTGATGAGGATTTCAGAATACACACATAGATACACATAGGACATCATAGGACAGAACCAACAACTCTTGGCAAATAAAACAACAACAACAACGGGGATTCAAGTAACAGAAAGGGGATCAAACCAGCAAACTTGGGCTTGGGGGTTGAACTATCAGCATAAACAAATAAATTTAGACAACATAGATGAGAATATGAAGCAACGATGCTGGAGATATAACAGCAGTACTCAAATAGTTGAGGAAAACATCATGAATTGTTGTGGTTCGTAGGTGTAATCCCGGAAATGTGCTGGTGAATTGGGGATGGATTCAGAGCACAAACCAGCCAAGCGTTCAAGATTCTTCGCTTCAACGAAAGTTGCCTCGCCCTGGCATGCTGCGACAGATGACAGTTTTTTCTTCCGCAAGATGTCGACACACCGACATACTGGAACATTGAATTCCCGAGAAGAGGGTTGACAAACCCATGCATCTATTGCCACGTGAAGTCATGTTGCACATGTCTAATTACGGCATTGGATCATATGGGGATGGGTCAAAACCTATTAGTAGCATTTAGTAGCCATTTTAATGGGATGAACATCCATAAATCCCAGCTATTTTGAGGGTCACTAGGTACCAGGGTTTTGACTCGTAGCCATATAAAGAATCCAATGATTTTTTCCAACCCCGGTGGCTGCGGTGCCGGTCGAAAGGTCGAGGACGCCATGTTGGAAGGCGAACTCTTGCGGCGGAAGGCCATTGAGGTGCAGATTTTACGGGGCGTTGGGGGAAGCAACTCAGGTTTTACATGGTTTTACAATGTTTTACATATTAAAATCGCAGCTGATACTGGTATACTATATGATATATGGTTAATAGTGGTCAATTATGATTGATAATGGTTCACAAACATCACTCCCAAATCACTACTATAATCATTTTTATCATTTTTACCTTTAGGCAAAACACAATTCATAAAGACAATCACCATTTTTTCAGCGATTTGACTGAGGATTCTTGTCTCAATGAGAAGCAGGTTATTTTCATCAAGAAACACGCGACCCCGGCCGTATGTAAGCAACAACCTTGGTGATCTAATAACTGAAAAGGGGATTCCAACCCCAAATCCGGACTCTATGGCTTCGTCATGCTGTGTCAACATGACAAGTACTGCTCCAGTGCCATGTCAAGTGGATTCAGTACCAGAAGCTGTTGCACTTAGAAGTCCGGTACTCGTACCAGCTGACGGTGAGGCAGCATTATCTATCCATGTATATATGATACACATGTAAATATCTATACATACGTATAAAAGTCATCATTATGTTGATGAATATATGATGTTATATAGAAATATGATGATATACTTGATGCTTCACAGATGTGATGTCCATAGTACAAAAGACTGTACTAGTATCATTGTATATAACCAGTATGATTGATTTATGACGATGATGTGATCATCCTGAAGTGGATAGAACAGTGAGTTCTGTTTTTCAAATCTGCTTCAGGATGACTATTTCCTGCGGTTTCCTAAAACAGGGGTACCCCTAAGCCATCCATTTTTTTGGGTATTTTCCACTATAAACCAACCATTTAAATGGGACCAGCCATTTATGGAACCCCCCATATTTGTATGTGATATATATACATGGTGGTTTCCTAAAATAGGGGCACCCCCCAATCATCCAAAATTAGAAAAAGACCGGATTTTTCGATTGAAACCCATGGTTTTTTTTGGGATCCCCAGCCATTTTTCAAGGCCCAGCCATGGGCCCAGGACCTGGAAGCCGAGAGAGGAGCTGAAAAAAAGCGACGCGACATGGCCATCAAGGCCGCGACACGTGGAGTTTGGCGGCCGTTCGGGCGGCCGCGAAGTGGAGAAGCTGGTGGGTCAGCTGGATTAAGCTCTGGTTATAAGATGTTAACATATGTTAACTATATGTTGAGAATAGTGGTGATGAATGGTGATTTTTGAAAGTATAAAGATGGCAGTCAAAGATGGCAAAGACGGCGAACTGGGAAATCCCTGAAGTAAATGGAGTAGCTGGGAAAAGAAAGTTGAATCGACTGGGGATTTTCCAGCAAGCCATGCTTGATTACTGGTGTATACTGGAAACGCCAAAAAGGTGCAGAAATTGTGGGATGATTCTACAATTGTTTAGGTAGGATTGCACTTATTTTCCTTTCAAACCAGAATATAGTCACCACTTTCTATCGGGATTGGTTTGATTTTGCTCAACGCAAATTGCCATTCAAGATGAGTAGGAATTTACATGTCTATCGTTTTTTGAGGGTGCTTTAATCCTTGCAACCCCTGATGGTCTTAGGGATTTGATGACAATCGTGAAATGGGAATGTAGTCCCTTCGCCCTCTATATTGAATAATTATGTCCATAGAAGTTCTTGCTCGTGTTGAAACTTGAGTCATTTCGAATCCCTCATTGTTGAGCGTATTTTCAGATTAGGAAGACTTTGTTGTAGAGTACGGACATGGGATTCAGTGGGTGGTAACCCATGTAACTGAATATATGTGTATATATATACATATATGTATATTTATTTATACATGTATGACCCTGATTGGGCGAGATGGATCTCATAGATCCTGTGTTGAAAAGTGCCATACCGTTGAACAGTTGAAGATATGCAACCCGGAAGTGGGGCTCTTAAATGGGGTAGTCACTTCACCCCATTTCATTTGCAGATGGTGGGATGTCATTGGGGATCTCAATGACCACTCTTAGGATTTTGCAAGTTGCCACTAGCAATACAGTTGATGGCTCTTTCGTGATGTCAATGTGACATCCAGCCATTCTGTTGGAGTTCCTTACCAAAAGGGCCACATGACTTCATCTCTTGCAGGGTCGGATCGGTCATATCCAAGACATCCCAGTGGGTAGCCCCTTCCGGGGTTCCCCTTAGCTTCCCCGGCGTCCCGCTGGCTAGGCGCAGAAAGAGACTCAGAAAGCCAATGAGTATCTGAAGCAGATCAAGGCGGGGCTAAAGATGCTACGGACTGGTCACCTGCCTGGCGATTTTTGGGACGGGAAGTACCTCTGATGCTTGGGCACGGGCGAGGCGAGGTCTTCTTTTGCACCTTGTTTTGCAGACTTTATATAAGTAATGGTATGGATTAATACCTATTGTAGCATATTTTGGGGGATGAACCCCCATTTCAGTCCATTTGCCAGCTATTCTATTGCTGTTCACCAGGGTAAAACCCATAGCTATTTCTCTCCTGAAAAGTGAATGTTAGTCCCAGCGCCAGGCAGAGGACATGCTTCGGCAGCAGCAAGAAGAACAGAAGATTGAGGAGCCACGGACATTGCTCACCGAGACCATCCTGGAAGAACGATGATCCCAGTGAACCATACCCAACCCTCAACCCATACTCAAGCCATTCTCAACCCTACGCCAAATGTGTTTGATCCCAGCTCTGCTATGTGACCACCAATCCGTAAACCTAGAGTTGCCTTGTCCCTCCAGGAATACGCCAAGCGTAAAGAGAAGATGCTGCAACTGCGGAAGCAGAAGGAGGAGGAAGTCTTTCAATCAAAACAGGCGGAACATGACCAGAGAAGGGTTTTTGAGAATGGTGGAACCTTTGCTGTATTTTATGATAGATTTTGGATGCGTTCTAGCAGATATCTCTGGAAGATGCATGTATTCTCTTGTAAGATATCTTGGGACCTTCAAGTGTTTCTAGGTATTTTCCGAGAATTGCATCTTTACTAAGTTGCCCGCAGGCGGCCCGCAACGCGATGATCGATGCGCAGGCCGTTGTGATTAATTCAGCGGCCCTGTATTTGGGTGATGCTCTACCAATATGTCCAAAAATGGGGGGAATTTGCCTCAAAAAAGTTGCACAAAAAGGGACATTCAAAATAAACCACTGGATGACCATACCATCATACACCATCTATGGTGGTCATAAGTCATTTACGCCACATTTCTGGCGCAGGCCAAACGCTTGGCTGAGATGCAGAACAATGAGGAAGCGCGAGTAGAAGGTGAGGTGAAGAGGAAGGAGGCCACACGGCTGGGTGGATTGGACATTGGCTGACCATGGGCCTGAGAAATCGTTGGAAAATGGGAAGGTGGGAAGGGTTTAAGAGCAGCTAGGTGATTTCAGACGCAAAAGTATGAATTTAGCAACTTTAACTTCTCTTTAAAAAAAGTCATGGGCTGGTTTTGATTCAAGAGCAAACTCACCATTGGTGATTTAAAGGGTGATTCCGCTATCATCCAAGGATAACCGTTGGTGAGGGAGGTTGATACCTTTGGGTTGGGTTTGTTTGCAAATAATTAGGGTACCCCTAAATCCATTTCTTCATCACCATTTTCCCTATCAAGATTGCCATTTAGGGCCCTTAGGGCTTATCCCCCATTTTCAGAGACACCGAGCACAAACAGCTCAGATTCCCACAGGAAAACGATGAGCGGAAGCGCATCGAGAAGCTGGAGATGATGCAAAGGCGTTTTTTTTTTCCAAGCCGATGGGGTGACATAAGCAATGGGCCCATGGGTATCTAGTCATCCCCTCATTTGAAATACACCCATAGAAACCGTGGTGTAGTATCGGATTTATTCATGACTGGGGGGCCCCAAAAAGGAACATGAGCCAATTTGGCTAGTTTTAGGGGTACCAAAGGATCCAATTTCGAGCGCTACAACTTCATTAAATGAGAGGACATGGCACGATTGTGGTCTTGCAGGAAAAGCGGACGGAACGAGGGAAACGGAATGTTTGATGAGTTGGAGTTCCAACTTGTTTGTCGAAACATTGAAGGAAAGTTCTTCAGTCAACTTTTGATATGGTTTTGGAATTTGTTTGAGATGCTGGAATGATAACCTCATATATGCCATGGTCAACAGATGTGCAATGGTCATCAATCCATAAGGATTTATTCCTACCCGTTTTGTAAACGGATTCCCATGCCATGGGATGACCATGGGGCCCCATTCCAGGTGGGAGGAGGACATCCAGAAGAGCCGCCAGGTGCACTTCATGGCTGGGAACGGCTGGGAACGACTGGCCCTGAAATGAAGGCCTTCTGTTTGGTACAAACATCGACCCACGGGGTGGAGGAGTGTTTGGAACCATCCATTTTTTCTTGGCAAATATAGTATACTTATTTTTGTTTACTGGGTTACTAGGCATAGCTAAATTACCACTGACAAACACCATGACAACCTTTGATATTTCTTCCCACCAGTGACACTTGTCCCTTTGCCCAGATGACAAGTATGGGATTGCCATGGAAGCAACTGTCACCGGACTTCTTATAAGTGGCCATTTCAGGTACCTAAACTGGAGGTACTGTACCATAGAAAACCATATTTCAGAGGTATATTCCCTTACATAGCCCCACCAGGGGGACTTGGATTCCAACGCTCGGTTTCAGGCACAGATCCAACGCAAGCAGAATGCTCGTGCCAGGGTGCGGTGGGTGATCCAGTTCTCTTCAGGCGTTGATTACCTAACTAGTACGTAGAACATCAGCATCCACCATTGTCATCGAAATCGAGTTCAATCCAATAGAGCCACCAACTCCGGGGTCATCCAGGATGATCAAAGCTCTAGGCTATAGGTGATTGTCACCTGAGCCAAACATAGGTCGTTAGATGTCTTTAGGTTTTCGATCCAGGGGTGACAATCAACCCAAACCAATCACGGCTTCGGCATTTCAAGGGATCAAATATGTTAGACCACCAATCCATATTCCATGCATTTTGGGGTACAAACACTTGGATCACCAAACACCAGCCATTTCTATTTGAAAGGCTAAGAATGCAAAAATAGACATAGGATAGTAGCTTCCAGAAAGATGCAGAAAAGTCAATCGCCCCCCATTTTGCTCGCATTTGGATTTATTTGGCTGATTTTCTACCTTTTTTGGAGGTTGCTCTAGACAGAAAACTTTTTTTTTGAGAGGAATTCACTGAGATTGGCGAATGATGGTGAATGCTTAATACATCACCGATTGATAATATATCCATACATATCCATCAATCATTAACCATTATCCAATTAATGTAACCAATTAATCGTCCTCTAAAAACCTCGGCTGATGTCCGCGCAGGAGAAGGCGGAAGATGCTGAGACAGCCAAGTTCCTGGCTGAGTGGTGCAAGGTCTTGGACAAGCAGGTTCCGATGGTTCCGGTTGCCACGTGGGTTGCTCCGTTGCGATGATCATCCTGGGGATGGATCAAGCATGATAGAAAGCAGCAAATTTCCACCAACTTTTTAAGAATTCGTGGGATCATATAAGTTCATAGATGATGGATGATGGTAGATACGCATTAATTAATCGCGTTTATGATGAATGAAGATTCAAGCTGCCATCAATTTATGACGATTCGATAGGAACTACTGGAAAATTTCAGGGGGCTAACCAACAGAAATAGGGATTCAATCAATGAAAGTACATGGTGATTGAATGAGATTTCACCAACAAACAAACGGTGGTTTCCGGGCCAAAATCTTGGATCTGAGCTGTGTAGAAGCACACCAATTTGTCATGTGGCTTTTGGGATGCATGTTGTTAGGGAAATCCAACTCATCCTCGAGTTGGTGAAGCATGATGTTTTTCACTCCTCAAACCATTGATGTATTTGGGATTTGCGATGATGTCATGGTGTTTGCGCTGTGCAAATCACACTTGCCAGACGAATTGTAGTGCCGTGATAAGATGGGATGGGATGGTCATGGGAATCGCACGATGCTGAATCCATGGATGACATTGGATTTCCGAGATTTGGGTCACACCCTTTCCATTCTTTGAGTCAGAATGGGTAGCCTCTGCTCACCTTTCCGTGGCTGGAAAATCTCCATGGACTTCGATGGATTTTACCCATGAAAAACATATTATGAAAACCCTCATCTCCAGGGGATTTTCCATGATGTATAGATGATTTTCATTGATTTTCCCGATAAAACCATCTAAAACCTCTATATATTCAACATAGGATTTCTGGGGGATTATCCAACCACGTTTGAGTAGCAGAGGGTACCGAAACAAATTGGACTTGGCTCCGAACACGACCTCACAAGAATGAATGATGCTCAGGGTCATCTTCAAAATGGGATACCTTTGATTTCGCCAGACGAAAATTAACATATTGTACCCTTAAAGGCTTAAAACGCATGTCATTTTTTTTAATGGAAATGTAATTGGTGAATCATTGAATAGTGATGGGTGAATATTATCGGAACACATCCAATTTTCAGACCCAATTTTCAATCCATCTCCATCTTCGTCCTAGCACGCTTCAGTGGCAGGAGCAAGAAGAGAACCGTCTCAAAGACGAAGCCGCAAAGAAGCTGGCTGAGGACGGCTGAAGCCATGGTGATTCTTGATCTTGCCACTGACAATTCATTTTCAGGGATTGTTACCGGCTTTAACATGTTTTTCCCCATTGATGATTCATAACCAAGCATGACGAACAGTACCAGCTATTACAGTACCTCGCTTGGAATGGCCGGAGCCCTGCAAGGAGCACAAGAAGCAGGTCGCGGTTTTTCCGTGGGAAGAGTCAGGGAGGTGATTGCCAAAAAAAGGGGGACGAAAGGGAGCAAAAAGGTTGCAGCTACCGTTGGGAATCATCTGAATCAGCTTGATAAAAATATGATTCTACAGTTGATGATTTGTCAGCATGGTTAATATGGTTAATGTTTCAACGAATGTTGGTTCTCAATTAACTATTTTTAATTTCCCTGGGCCGATTGGTTCGATGATTGGCCGATCTGAAAGCGACATTTCTCGTGGGAACCGAGTTGACACCTATAATCCTGTGGACCTTGGGGCACGGCTGACGGTGATCTTTCGGGGTTCTTGGGGCGACCGAGGTGGAACTGATGAGAAGAAAGAAGAACGAGGCGCTGGTCTTGGCGACCTGGAGATTGGTGGATGAACTGCAGAGAAAGGTTGCTGGAAAGTTTCCAGTGTGAAACTAACATGGCACATGAAATTAACTTTTCATACTTATACAATCTTATGCATATGATTTGATACATACTATAATATATATATATACCTTTATATATTATTTGTAGATCATTTAACTCTAAACAATGGATTTGCTCTGCTAGGTGAACTTCCAAAGCCTCAATTAAACAGGACGAATTTTGGTTCAGCGATGAAGTACAGCATTCTATCAGGATAAGGATGGTGACAAGACCGTGTCTGCTCATGCGAAGAAGGTCATCGAGGCTGGCCCTAAATTGCGGCGAGGGTGAGAGCGCACTCCCTGAGCACTTGATAAAGATTAATGTGGAGATGGAACCAAACAGAATATCCAACAAATCAATACAAATCATGCATATGTGATTGATACAATGAAATTTCAACAAATCCTTTTGAGTACGGACAAAAACCGAAGGCCCGAGAACAGATGGATTGCTTCACCAGCAGTCTAACCCACCCCCCCAGTGGCGAAGCATGCTGCATGGGTCGCCGATGACCACGAAAAACGTCACAACGCCTGGTGAATTTCTTCTCCCAACGTGACGTCAGGCAGATACTCTGGAGTTTCACGCCTACGCGGAGGCACAGATGCCACAGATGCTGGAGTTCGGCCAAGACGTACAGTTGGATGTCTTGTTGATAGTAACCCCATGCATCCTCTACTTTTATCCCGAATCTATTTGAATCTGTGCAAATCTGTTTGATACTGTAAATGTTGATGATTTTCGCATGTTTTCCTTCCCCTCTCCCCTCTTTGCTAGAAGCGCATGCATGTCAGGATGCCAGTGGTATTGTTGATAGATGTCAAGGATATCCTTCATGTTTTCTTGCCATCCATCGAGTGCTTGATCGAGAAAAGATCATTCAAACATCGCATCCACCGCGCACAGAAAGTCATCCGTGACTACTCTTCGGAGGGCAAAAATGTGATTCCCCTCATCAAGGATGGCCGGGCGCGGATAGAAAGGCGTATCTTGGGGATGGTCGAATTGTCCTTGATGGGCCAAGAATGATGGGAAAAGATCAAAATCATACATTCTAGCATAGAATCCATGAAAATCCTCCTAGAATAGAGCGGTAAAGTACTTTTCTACCTTTTTTTTTGGTTGCTATATATTTAAATCGTGTATAGACGCTTAAATCATCTTAGATCATTAGATACTTTGAAGCCAAGTAGTGTCCCAGCCAGTTACCCACGAAAATGGTCATCTTGATTTGGCGGATTCAACGATCGTCCAGGTTTGGACACCCCGAAATTGTGGCGTCCCCATGACATGATACTTCCAGATCTTTCTTGAAATCATGGAGTCCCCAGATTGACGATTTACATACAAGAGGTTTGTTGTGGTTGGATTTGCTGTTTGTGGAGCCCAAGGCAACCTTTCGAGCAGCGGCTCCAGACATCATACATGCGGGTGTATCCAAAGATGCTTTGGATACTGTACTTTGATTATTGGTTTCTCGTCTAACATGGACCATTTTTCTAATTTTTTTCTCAGCCTTGGCTACCATAAGCCATAAGTAGTCTGACCGCAAAATCTGGCAATGGGACGATAAACAAAAATCATTGATGGATCATCTTCCATAAAATACTGTTGTCCATTTCCCCATTGAACTCGGCACAATGGACCTCCGAACCAGATCGTCCCCTCTAGGAGCTGAGGGACTTCCGCAAGCGCGTGGCGGAGTGAGCTGCTGCAGCCGCACTCGGAGGCCCTGTTCGGTGGTAAACTGCCACCTGCAGCAGGCGCTCAGGCGGCGCGTCGCACGCAGGGCACGTGGTCCCCTGGAATTGCCGAAAACATCGGAAAAAGAAGAGGTTGGTGGCAGTCCAATAGTTAGTTTATGTATGTTTACATTATACAATCATGTATGATATATTTTCATATATTTTCTACCCTGGAATGCTGACACTCGCAATTGACTTCATATTTTTGGGATGGCTCACGCGTCAACCAGACAGGCTCGAAAACCCTGTTTTTGGAGACTAAGACCAAGTTGTTGACCACATGCCCAGCACGTCCATGTTGAATTTCACCCCACGTCCATTCGGTTGCATGCTGAGAAGTTGCACATGTGCCATAGTCAAAAGTTGGATTATCATGACTCCTACTTGAGCATGATCATCCATTAGGGGTTAATATACCAATTATATTATCCCAAGTCTTCGAATCCATGATGGTGAGATGACCATACACCCATAAATCCAATGACCATTGGAACGAACCACCAGAATGGACGTGGGACCCGCCTGTTGCCAACATACCGGCCAGGGCGGCAGCACGGTTGTTCCTGTAGCGAGCGCGCAAGGGGGTAGTGTTCAAGGGTAATTGCTCATATAGATGATGGTCATAATCCATTCATAGTATGTCATACGGCTCTATAATGGTCAAGATAAGGATCCCCAACAATGGGATGGATGATGACCATACGACATAGACCATGGTTTGACGATGGTACACATTGTCACATGATATGGCTAGGGGTCAAATCTCTTGACCACCAAAAGGAAGAACTGGATGCTTTGATACTAAAAGTGACCACAAGCTGTGGTAGCCGGGCAAAGTATGTTTGACATTGTTTGACCATGTTAGACCCATACTGTCTACATAGGCTTTCTGATATTTGAGATGGTCTCTAATATTGACACTGGCCTGCTTCCTTGGTACAGTGATGATGGGAATGCTTGGTAGTAGATACAGTATATGATATGAGCCTGCTCTGTCAACAGACCAATGGATTTGTTATGACCCAAAAGGATACTGGATGGATCTTTAGGTTGCATTTCTTCATCTTTCGAGAGCTGTATTGCGAATCCAAAAATCTTGGAACGCCTCGTATTCAGTTCTTGTGATTCACACATCCATCAAACATGTTGAGACTACGTTTACAGTATCCTTCTAGCACTGGATTTACGCCTCTTCTTGCGAAATCTCTGCGGGTACTTCGAGCCGAATGCGTGCAAAGCACATCTTCTGCGGAGTTTCACGGCCCGTGATGAAACAAAAATTTCGGTGGGGATGAATCCAGGATCTAATGGGGATGAAGCCAACAGAAGCCAAGCATTGGATCTGGCTGGATCTATATTAATCAACAATATGAATTGAACGTATGAGTTATTGTCTGGATTTTGGGGGATTTATCATGATTTCCCCATTATATGGCTATTAAAAAAATTGGGGGAACATGGCAAAAAAACACCATCAAGCAGATGGGTATCTGTTTGAAATAGGGGGCACTTCCAATTCCAACAGAATCACTGTCCTTGAAGCTAAAAGAAGAGCAAAGATACGAGAGATGTACTGCATGACTGTAGTACTGTACTGATGTACAATCATGAAAGTCTACTGTGAAGATGAATTGACTTTCGAATTTTGCACATATCTTGACAAGAAAATGTCACCGCCGCAGCTGCTTTCGGAACTACTACAGAAGAGCAGAACTTTTAGTCGTCAAAGTTGTGAGCATCCCAACGTGGGTCAGTCATGGTGGTGTCATTCGTATAGCCTGATGTGATGATCCCAATTAAATAAATACATCAATTGACTATTGGGAAGGGTGCTTCAATCATCGACCACTTGATTGATTTACTGAAAAACGCTGAAAAACACATTGAGTTCAATATTGGAAAACAACGAATTCCGATGCAGGAGCAAGTGCGTTGATACTAGCAGAACGCAATCGGTTCTCCCATGGTCGGATGGGCGCAAAAGCCTGTGGAGAGGCAGCGAGATGCAGGCGCGGGGGTTTTAAAACATTCCTTATTTTCAAGCCCGGCCTTTTAGCATGATGCAATTCATTATGACATTTTTGAGATGGGGCAAAACCGCCAACCAGTGTTTTGGGCAAACCGACTGAGCATGTGGGCAAGCCAGCGCTTTTTAGGCACATCTTCCTTGCGAACTCTTCCGAGTCTTGC
Organism: Symbiodinium sp. clade C Y103; assembly: GCA_003297045.1. Taxonomy (NCBI): domain Eukaryota; class Dinophyceae; order Suessiales; family Symbiodiniaceae; genus Cladocopium; species Cladocopium sp. clade C. The sequence goes on from BGPT01001569.1 coordinate 123,819, forward strand.
TTCTGTTTCGATCTCTGAGTCAATCCGAAATAAACAGTCACAAATGATGGTCACCTAAAATGGGGCACCCAGCATTATTCAAGTTATGTACTGCTCACTTTAAAAAAGGAAAGCAATGGCTTTGGGAGACCCGATGACTTGGGAGACACCCGCACACATCCCCATCAACTGCTTGGCATACATTCCCATCATATCAGGGCAGTGCAGTTGGTTAAATATGCCTAAATCACTTTCCACAACATCATATTAAGATCCCACTAAAACTAAAACAGTTAGAACTTACTTTTCGATATATACACATATATATGTATGTATATAGATAATATATATACACTTTTCTATTTTTTGAGGTTTACTGTACTACTAAAAATATTCCAATCCATGCAAGTTTTCTCCACTGACTTGCTGGATCCGGAGATTTTTTGCAGGGTCGAGGAGGTGACTGCGCCCACTTCCCAGTGACGAACCCAGTGGAAAAGACTCTGATTCAGTGGCCATTTGGGTGTCCAACATTTCCAGGTACACTGACATTGGGATTGAAGGATATCTTCAGATGGGGTACCCCATTTTCTCCCGTGCACCATCATGTTCTCCCATTAAACTTATATAAGCAACGTTGAGGTATAGCCATGTATACCACCATGTGGGGACGACCCAAATGGGTAATCCGGACCGCTAAAAACGATTGGTTTGCCGGTTTACACCAGGCACAGTTGGATCGGCAAAAGAGGCCAAGCACAATCTAGTAGAAATATGTAGAAATGAGATTCAACAGTGCGACTGACACTAACATCCCTCTGCCACGTGACAAGCAATCTCCAGCAGTGACAAGAAAAATCATCCTCCTTGTCGAACGCCAAACTCTAAGAGATTTGATTTTCCTCCACCCAAACATCCAATCTCATCCAATCAAGACCCCAGTAGCTTAATGTAGAAGATCTATAAAAATGTCCCAATGTTTACTCTTTGTTTTGGGGATTTCAAAGTTATATCACCCGGATCGATGGCTATCGTAGCCCCTGGGTGGTGTTTCACCACCTCTTGCCCAAGGTCGTCGGAGCTGTTTTCCAAGTGCTTGGGATGCCCAGCCTCCTGGTGCCAATCCATCAATTTTTTCCTGCGACCATGGTAGATGGGTTTAGTATTCCGGTGTTTGGGATACTGTTTTGTTCGCTGTTTCTGAGAGCCACCAAACCTTGGTACGTCCTTTGAGGTAAACTGGAATGAGCGGTTGATCCGGAATGAGCTTTGATCAAGTGGTGAATCAAAGGGCTTTCGCGGTGATTGGTCTTTGCCAAGTTTTTTTTGATCAAGAAACGGAGCACCTTTGTACTCGCGGTTCGTCAAGGCGCAACTGGTCGGCTTCCGATTCAACTTCCAATTCCAGAAGATGACCTCCTGGATTGTGTTTGTGAAAAGGCCGGGGCTAGAGTCCTGATTGGTTGGATTCGGCGTCCTTGTTGGGTTGGTCGGTGCATGATTGTTTTTTTTTTTCTGCATTTTTTGCCCTACCTGGGATGTTGATGCCGATTGATGCATGGCTTTTGCAGGGATTTTCTTGAAGTCTCAAGATCTATGAAGGTATGACAAGGCAAGTGAAGAAACCATTCATCACACTTTACATCACCAGGTATTCTGAGCCAAGTTGGCGGCCAACAAAAATCATGAGAGATTGGGATTGGGCCTCCATCATGCACCAGGTGGAGGAGAGTGATGAGCTGAGGGAATTGACCTTTGTGATGGAAAACCGAGACATGCCCAAAACGCTGGTGGAGGACTGGCAGGGTTGGAAGGTGCAGAACATGACTTTGGGCGCAAAGAATTTGGGTCAAGTTCGGTGGAATCAGGCCCTGGGAGCCATGGCATTTCACTAGCTCTTGGGGTCCTGGCACAGGTCCTTGGTATCATGCATCTGACTTCATAAATGCTGGACTTGGCTCAGCGTTCATGACAACTCTCAAATGAACGGGCTTCCTCCTCCCCTGTTTTTCCTCAAGTGTTTTGTACAATCTGGGTTGCCAATTCCGCAGAGCACTGTCAGCCTAAGATATATACATTTTGCAAGAAGTGACAACGCGTACCCCATTTACCCATCCACAACTGGCATGGGCAAACGTCAATTTATACATGGGAAAACCAGCAAATTTGATTGGTGATCATCAGTTTTCAACCATACAAATGGCATAAAATTGCTAAAACATGGGGTATCACTGACCCCAAAGATTCTCCCATTTCAATCCCAACCATTCCGTTCCCACAGGAGCAGCGTGGCGACTTGTCCCACCGGAGTTGCGCATCGGATTTGGAGCGGCAGGTGCCACCTTGGCAGCGAAGTAGCGACGTCACCACAGAAATTATAGTTAGTTTACCCTCTGGTAAACTAACATAGCTATGGAACATCACAATTTTTAATGGAAAATCAACAATCAATGGCAATTTTCAATAGCTATGTTAGTTTACCGGAGGGTATAAGCGAAGTCATCCTAAATGACCTTTGTTCAATTGTGATGAATTGCTCTAACAAGTTAGCGAGATAATATCAAATGGTAAACGCTCGTCACAAGGAAACTTGTGATATGATGATGTAACATGATAACATACCATCTTTCCATATAAATCATAAATAATGATAGTTGTGGTCACAAGGAAAGTGCAGATTCTACCTCTTGATGGACAGGTTTTTCTGTAGTCTTTTTGTGGCTTTGGTCTTGGTCCGTGTGCCTCACTCGTTGATCAAAAAATGAAAGGCTTCGCAAGCTTCACATAACGAAGCTTTGGTTTACTTAAATGGTAAGGACGCAGCACGCCTGGTAAATATCATACCATATCAGAATGTATCATAACATCCTCCATTTCATGCCCTAGGCGACCTCAATTCTCTGAAGAAACCATGGGAAACCCACGGTTTTGACCAGCTTCTTGGGGGGTTTCCGGTCACAATGTCTAGTTGAAGCTGCAATTGAAGCAACAGTTGAGGGTGAACATTTAAATTTCTGAGCGCTCACATGGACTGGGTTGTTTGTACAAAATGATCAGACACGCACAAAGGCTTCTACTCTTCGACTGACAAGTTGTGACATGTTATGACCGGTTTCTCTGTTTGAAGTTTGAGTTGGATCATTCGGAAACTGTTGCGCTTCTGGAGAGCTGTAAACTGGGCCACTGGGTTACACAATTGAAAGGAGCAATGGCAAGCATAATTGTCAGACACGCTGCACCAATTCTTGGGTCTTCTTGTATAGTCTTTTTTGTCTCCCCTTAGGAGTGTGAAAGGAAATTATCTTCCCAGCCCTCACCAGGTGATAGGTTCCCATTTATACATGGACTAATCAAGACCGGCAGATCGGCAAATCCAGTTTTCCCAACTTATGCCCAACAGGTGGAATTTTCCGAGCACAAGCAAAAGGTCAGCGGCCCAGATCATCTTTTAAAACTGCCGGGAACAGCCACATTTGAAATTGTGTAAAAACGAATGGTTCCTCACCATTGCCCATTTGGGTCTTGCTGATATTTCATCTTGTTTATGCTTACGGCCGGAACACAGGCCAAGCGTTTTTGCATTCTTTTACTTTTACGTCGGAGGTTTTTTGGGGTGAGGGGTGGGGTGGTGGGTGGTGCAATAACGTCACTAGTATTCGCTTTCTACTCATGCATCTTTTGAGACACGTCTTCTACACTTCAGTGCACACACGTGATGTCACGCTTGACACGTCCTTTGCACTTCGGTGCACGCACATGATGTCACGCTTGACACGTCTTCTGCACAAGATGTCACGTTTGACACGTCTTTTGTACTTCGTTGCACACACACACACACGACATGATGTCACGCTTGACACGTCTTCTGTACTTCGTTGCACGGGCATGATGTCACGCTTGACACGTCTTCTGTACTGAGGTGCACGCACATGAGCGACGGCTCTTATTTGGTTAAATGGAAAGTAGTATTGGGGCGTACCCCGGTTTGTCGAAAACATCATAATTAGGCTGTAAAACGAGGTAGGAACACCCCGAGAACGAGGTAGGCATNTGGAAAGTAGTATTGGGGCGTACCCCGGTTTGTCGAAAACATCATAATTAGGCTGTAAAACGAGGTAGGAACACCCCGAGAACGAGGTAGGCATCGCATGCAAAGCATTTAGCTATTAAAAACAAGCGCGGCGTTGGAAAACGAGGTCAGACCCCCAAAAACGCTATAGGACTGGAGAACGAGGTAGGAACACCCCGTCAATTGCGTTATCTACCAAATAACTTCCNTGGAAAACGAGGTCAGACCCCCAAAAACGCTATAGGACTGGAGAACGAGGTAGGAACACCCCGTCAATTGCGTTATCTACCAAATAACTTCCGCGGCTCACATGATGTCACGCATGACACATCTTCTGATGTCTTCTGTACTTCGGTGCGCGCACATGATGTCACACTTGACACGTCGTCTGTACTTCGGTGCACGCACATGATGTCACGCTTGGCACGTCTTCTGTACTTCGGTGCACGCACATGATGTCACGCTTGACACGTCTTCTGTACTGAGGTGCACGCACATGATGTCACGCATGACACGTCTTCTGATGTCTTCTGTACTTCGGTGCGCGCACATGATGTCACGCTTGACACGTTTTCTGTACTTTGGTGCACGCACATGATGTCACGCTTGACACGTCTTCTGTACCTCGGTGCGCGCACATGATGTCACGCTTGACACGTCTTCTGTACTGAGGTGCGCGCACATCATGTCACGCTTGACACGTCTTCTGTAGACCTGAAAGCCAACTTCAAGAACACAATCCTCTTCACAGACGGCGCGCCTGCCTATCCAGCTGTGGCTTCAGCCTTGAACATTCAACATGAAAGTGTGAATCACAGCAAAGGCCAATTTGCCAAAACGGTAGTATATCGGGTCCAAAGAGGCAATCCTAAGGTGATTGCCCACGCTGGAACTAGTTGCTGGCGTGCATGCAAAAAGGTGCTGCCTGGTAGCTTGTCCAGCAAGAGTCGGATGATCATGAGCTACTGGTATGTCAAAGCTTGGCAATGGCGCTATATACATCGGAACTCAGACGTATGTGACATCACAGGAAAGACTGTACGCAAGTTGGGATGAGGTGGAAAACGATGCGCTGGCGCTGTGGTAAAACGCAAAGCCCCTTAAAAACGTATACGTTTTTTGGGGGTCCTCAAACATGTTTTTGTTAATTTCATGACACGAGATGACACATTTTTATCCAGACACACTGTGAATTGCGATAGAATGTGCACAAAAATGGCTGTGTACATGTGAAAAACACAGCATTTTCTGCAATTGCACGAGGATCATGATCTGCAAAAACGATGAAAACACACGGCCGATTTTCGGGCCGTACGGTTGTTTATGTCAGCATCTAGGTTAGCATTTTAAAGTTTAAAGGTTTGCTTCAAGTTGCAAGTCCACTCTTTGCAGGTTGCAAATGGCATCGTCTCATAATTTGTGACCCGCATACATCCTACGATTTAGACATAGCTTGTATTCATTTTTACTAATTCAACTGCAGGGTAAAACCCCATTTTGGGACAGTCATATCATATCGTTGGTTGTTTACTTCCTATTGAATCTCATATCATATCCTCATTTTTGTTGGTAAAATTTCACAATTTATTCCTTGCAACAGAAAGCAATCCCCCGAGGGATCCCCGCTCCACGTTGAGGTGGAGCAGCGTCGGGCGGAGAGGCGGTCCCGCGGAAGTCCCATGTGGTTATTCAATGGCTGCTGATGGGGATATGTTTTTGGAATATAAGCATTCTTATGTTATTTTCTAGGGTTTTCTTTCTTGGGTCAGCAATGGGATTTCACCGACAACCATGGGAATTTCGGGGTTTAGAAGGGATATCCAATTGGGGATCTTATGATTTAGTAAACATTTGGTTGTGTGTTCGTAGGTTATCATCATTTTCCCTATTCCTGTTGAAACTACTTTACTTCGAGTGATCCCCACCACCAACTGACAATCTTCCTCACGTTTTTTCGGATATTACACCTACTATACATGTATATATATATATATATATCCGAATATTCTATCTGACGTTCTATCATTCAATATAGACATATATTCTGACATTTTATCTGACATTTTGACTGACAGTAAATCTGACATGTATTCTTGCATTCTATCTGACATTTTAACTGACAGTCTAGCTGACATATATTCTGACATTTCATCGGGCATGTTTTGACATTCTGTCTGACACTCTAACTGACAGTCTATCTGACATATGTTTTTACATACATTTTTCAGACATACTTTGACATTCTATCTGACATTCTAGTAATTGACAGTCTATCTGACATACAGTCTGAACATGTATCTGACATACATTCTGACATATTCTGACATTCTATCTGTCATTTTTCTGTATCTGTCACATCTTCTGACATTTTATCTGGCATAGTGTTCGGGTCCGCCATATTGTTCAGGTCCCGCGAGCCCCAGAGAGTTAGCGGAGGAGGTAGCGAGGAGGAGAAGGATGAGAATAAAGCTGACATAAAATCTGGGGACCCTCACTTGGCAGGTGGGGAACAATGCTATTTTGGGACCTCACTTTCTGGCACACCCATATATATGCCATGGATATGAATGGTGGATTTAAGTGGTCAACAATGGGGACTTAGAGGGATATTAATGTGGACATTTGATGGGACATTATGACTTTTGTGGTGAGCCATGGGATTGTTCTGAGATAAATTCTGGCAAATGATGGGATTACTTATTGTTTTCTTTTAGATAAGACTAATCATTGGATATTGTCGGACAAAAGACAACTTTGGTTGGAAGCGCAGGGATATAAGTATAGTATGTATATATATACATTTGTATTTGCAGTATAATATTTGTATATGTAAGAAGAAATAAGTATTTACAGTATCTAAATATGTTTGAATTTATTGTATACATCTGCTTTTTACAGTAATTACACACACACATGTCACACACACACATATATATATATATATGTTAGTTAGATATGTACACATGTATATGCTTAGTATGCATATATATAGACACAAATACACACGATAACCGACAACACAGTATGCGCCTTGGTCAAAAATTGGCTCAACGATAAACCCGGATTGATAGAGGAAGGGCTCGGGGAAGGTCACAGATCCAGTATGGGATGGATAGGTAACATAAACCCATATACTGTACCATTCTTTGTTACTGATCCATAGGTTTTGTGACTATTATTTGGTGGTGAACTATGTAGTAAGAACTATGAAGGTGTTACTCGTGGATGGTCTCTGGTTTAGTACCAATATTCATATAGTGTAGTGTCCACCTCAAAAATAGTGAAGGTCACATGTAAGACGACAAATGTATGAAGCGTTTCTGTGCGAGTGAAATTGAATAGGTTATGAATCAATCCTTCCCATATATTCCCAAATAGTTCCCCATATGATCCCCATTTGATTTGATTGGATCTTTCAAAGCGGATTGAAAACTGTTGGTGCGACCAATGTCAGGTCTACTGTGAAAGGACCGAGCAAAGCTGGTGACTTAGACCCTGTGCTGGAGCTGATATCGCAGATCCGCTTGGTGTGCATTCTAGACAACACCATTGCAGAATCCCAAATCTGCACGTTTTTAATTTGAGATGAGAGTGACCTGCAAGTGCACACAAATGATAAATTCTATGGTGAACACTGGCATGTTTGTCTTTGGCAGGTTGGCAAGGTGGGCCGGTGCTAGAAATCATGAGAACTTGCCTGAGAACTGTCCTATCCGCAGAACAGTTGCTCACAGTGATTGTGGTTTCCGTTCCCATTTCTGATGCTGCCCAGTGTTGTGATTGGTTTTCCAATTTTTGTTGGTGATATTCCCCTTAAGACATATCACAAACGTGGACATAGTTGACAATTGTCCCATTTCGAACGAGGCAAAGAAATTCAGAAGTAACACTACTTTTTGGTCATAAACACACATGGGTTTGATTGAACATAGGATACTCAGTTCCATCCACTGGTTAATCCTCATTTCCCTTTTGTTGCATTCTTTGGGTCTAAATCTTCCATTTTCAAACAGACCCGGTTTATCGCAGACATGGCCAAGGCGTCCCAAGTGGCGGAGTTGCAAGAGCAGTACAGGACTGGCTTGGTTATAGATGGCTAGATAGATAGGTAGATGTCTAGATGTACAATGATGTGTACCCTTTGGTTCTCAAACGTAGCCATGGAAACGGCATTTTTGATAGACGTATATACAACATCCTTGATCAGTATACATGCATATTAATGCATATTATCATATTGTATCTAGATACTATTTATTATTACACACTGTACAGAGATGTATGATGTGCAATGAATCTAACAACTATATATATATATATATATGTGTGTAAGACAAAACATATGAATCTGGCATGCAGTCCAAAACCTCTCTGGCGACCAAACATGGGCAGCCAAGGCACCCATAGGATGTTCAAAGATGGTGAAGCCATAGATACACAATTGCGAAGGTGTACCTTATAAATCGTTTCGTAGAGTCATATACATAGGGAGCTAGTATCTAGGGTACATATACAAAGGCTTGACTATATCTATTTTTTACACAGCGCCGTATGTATGGTACAGGCTAGTATACAAATATAAATATATATAAATGAATATATATACATATCTGCATGGTACAAGGCTATAGTCTTGTAGTATACTAGCTGCCATGGTTCTATATATGGCTTTACATTTTCTACATACGCGGTCAACATGGTTTATCTATGTGTAGAAGGTTTGTTACAACAATTGCAGGTACATGACTACTTGATACTTCTTGTACTATCAATTTTATTCAGAGGACCCCCACGTTATCCCATGGTCTTACCCTAATCTATGGACACAGCCAGATTNTGATACTTCTTGTACTATCAATTTTATTCAGAGGACCCCCACGTTATCCCATGGTCTTACCCTAATCTATGGACACAGCCAGATTTCGAATTTGGCAAAAATCACAAAATGGATCAACATGTCTAGTGAGTGGGGGCATCTTGATTGACGGCCGCATGCACTGATGCAAGGAGTCTCGGAATCAATGTTGTGCAAAAATAATGCCAAATGGCATTCTGTCCTTGCTAGCACAGTCTCATGTCCGGCAATGGCCGGCAAAGACATCGTTTGCTGGAAATGCCNTGTGCAAAAATAATGCCAAATGGCATTCTGTCCTTGCTAGCACAGTCTCATGTCCGGCAATGGCCGGCAAAGACATCGTTTGCTGGAAATGCCTGGTCTCAAAATTGCTATGTAAGTTTCAACATTGTGAACCTCCAAATGATATTGTGCAATAGTGTGCAATATTGTGCAGTGGAAGTACATTCTACTACTGGGCCAAGTTGGAGATACTCCACAACCAATAATTTGGACATGACTTTGCTAGTGGATGGCTACGGCTGCGCGCCCAGTCTTGTCAATTAACATTCCTTGTTTCGTGCTTCACTCCCCAATGTTGCCCGGCAAAGACGCATTGTCCTTGGCAAGATGTCTATTTTATCTTGATGAAACCTGCATTCTGCTCATGATTTGGAAATGATACCCC
>BGPT01001569.1:137614-145311 GCA_003297045.1 Symbiodinium sp. clade C Y103
TTATGCTACATATTTGCTACCTATAGGTTTTATACTCAAAGCTTCCTTATGCATAACTATCTCACCGTACATACTAAATTCTTGGAAACTGTATTTACCTACAAATATGTGTGTATGTGTATACTACCTAGATATATATGACTATACCCAACTGACATTACTAGCATTCTACAGTTCTGTCTGTGTAACATATACATTGCTTCATCACTACCTATATGCTCCTTGCACCCTACATATTAACCTACACATGTTTTGTAGCGTACCTGTATAGGACTCATTGCACAGGGTGCCCATATACTATATACGTATATATTCCCTGTAAACTCTCCAAATGCTCTCTATGTACTCCCTATGGATTGGACATCAACATCAACCACTTATATGATATAACTATATATAGCTCATGCATGTAAGTATTTTTTAACAAACGCATTATGCACATATACATTGGTCACCATTCAGGCCAAACTTATGGGCTGAAGTGGAAAAGTGCACTCTTTGGAAGATGGAGCAGAACAAAAAGACATCCAGGCAACAACCAGAAGGAGCTAGAACGCAGATTTTTGCCCCGAATGTCAGGCGAGAAATCCTAGCAAGCAGGCGAGAACACATTTAGAATAGGGCCCGAATATCCAAGGACCGATTTCTGCCAAGTTTTGAAATCTCAAGTATTGTAGGCCAGAGTTTCTCTCTCGGGTATCTTGAATTCAGGGCATTTAGGCCAGAGATTCAACCTGGGGTTATGTGGAATATCAGCGTATACACTCTGTGACTTGAGAATCGAAAGAGGGGGCTTTCGAGCTCCAGGCTAATCATTTGTCTTGGACTTTTCAGTAGCAAGGAAAAGCAACTTGCCCCCCCAATGACGGTTCAAGAAATCATGTTCGGCTTGATGATGAATGCTTTTCAGATCACCTGACTACCCTTTGGTAATCAAACATGGCAATGGAAAATCCACCATTTATAGGTGATTTTCCCATTAAAACCTCCATTTATAGGGGATTTCCAATTGCTATGTTTTTCAACCAAGGAGTTCAAATTCCTGAAACTTGACTCTCACGGAGCCGCATGGGAAGACGGCAGGGAAACCTCAGAGTGGGCGGCTGACACATTTTGACGGTTGGGCGTGCACCCCGTTCCATTGTGCTCAACTATCGTGTGCGCTCCTGGTACACTGCTGTACCTGTAACACTGACACTGTACACTGCTGTATTATATATAACCTTTATTTGGTTTCTCTTTCCGAGGGAAACTGATGGTTGGGATATCCGCTTTTCTGGACAAACCTATAGAGACCCCCGTTGGCGTTGATGACATTTTTTTCTCTCTGCCATTACTATGGGTACTCTGTTTCCTTTCATAATCACTAACTACTGTCATATGTTTTANTAGAGACCCCCGTTGGCGTTGATGACATTTTTTTCTCTCTGCCATTACTATGGGTACTCTGTTTCCTTTCATAATCACTAACTACTGTCATATGTTTTAAACAAATGTCAGTAACATTTACTGTCGCAACCTTTGATGATCATTCTCAATGAATTACCTATATATAATTCTTGATTGTCAAGTTAGATTCCATTTTGGTGGCCCAGTTATGCTGAGTGCCGATTCTTTTTCCCCTACTGACTATATCGGTCGGTGTAGAAAATTCCTGCGACCCCAACTCAAAGATAAACTCAGCCCNTGAGTGCCGATTCTTTTTCCCCTACTGACTATATCGGTCGGTGTAGAAAATTCCTGCGACCCCAACTCAAAGATAAACTCAGCCCAGATTTGCTCACATGGTAGTTTTTTGCAGGGGTTCCGACCCGCTTGGGTTTGTCTCCGAATTCGAGATACGTTGATTTGTAGCCAACAGATCATGTGGAAAATGATGATAAACCACGGGATCTTAATTTTCGGATTCCAGATTTTCAGATAACCCAATTTGAACCCACAACCCTGCGTTGGTGCACAGAATCTCCAGGCAACAACCGCTACTTTGCGGTTGCAGACAAGGGAGTGGTCACCCGCAGCGGCGAACCCGGAGAGCCACTTGGTCAGGAAGGTGCTGGAGCTTTGGCCGTATGATACAGCAATTTTCAGGCTGGTGAATCATGATGATTCAGCCAGATTTACTGTTAGTATAGGGATCTATCAGAGATCTACCAGCTCTAAATTGAGTCAACCAACTTCGGTGAGATGCTTGCAGTTTTACCCACTACTAATGACTAGGGGTCAAAAATTATATTTCGTATTAGTTCTACAGGTTAGATAGCCATCATCCCTGTTAAACAAGTATGNGCTTGCAGTTTTACCCACTACTAATGACTAGGGGTCAAAAATTATATTTCGTATTAGTTCTACAGGTTAGATAGCCATCATCCCTGTTAAACAAGTATGGCAAACCGCTGTTTTTTGATGGGCGCCCAGGGTTTGGCAATGTTATGGGTGTCTCGAAGAACATAAATATGTTAGTTGGTATATTTTCTAGCTGCAAACATATACAGCNTGTTTTTTGATGGGCGCCCAGGGTTTGGCAATGTTATGGGTGTCTCGAAGAACATAAATATGTTAGTTGGTATATTTTCTAGCTGCAAACATATACAGCTATCATGTCGTGTATTTTCAAATCATATAATTTGGACCAGATTTAAGTGATCATGACGATCATGCTTGTCTTAGTCCTTGGCCTGGTTGCTGGCTTGGATGTTTGCTTTGTGGATCATAGACAGACCNAATTTGGACCAGATTTAAGTGATCATGACGATCATGCTTGTCTTAGTCCTTGGCCTGGTTGCTGGCTTGGATGTTTGCTTTGTGGATCATAGACAGACCGTGGATGAATGGACGGAAGTAGCGCAACCATGCCCAACCTTTCTTGTTTTTTGTTTTGTACAATGCTACATCAAACGGATTGACGGAAAAGATAATACATCTAAATATAAAGATACATGAGTTAAAGGCTTCTATGAACCACACTGNTTTTTGTTTTGTACAATGCTACATCAAACGGATTGACGGAAAAGATAATACATCTAAATATAAAGATACATGAGTTAAAGGCTTCTATGAACCACACTGACAAAGCCTGACCAGCCGGTAGACCTGGGGTGTGTGTCTCAAAACAAAGGAATATCCAAAATCACCGAAGGTGCACACAGCAAGCTGTTGATTTTCGGGGTTCCTCCATGTCTACCGTGTTTTCACTCCGTCAATTGGATCGAGGCCCACCACTGCAACTTTTGGGACGCAGGACCCTTCGTCTGTGCCGAGGTGCCACCAGTCTGTCTGTCAAAAGCAGGGTCTGAAGTATGGCCGGCCATATTGTTTGCTTCAACCCTGTTGTGTTTAATCTTTTTTTGAGGCAGATATCATATTATGAATTCACATGGTTTTTCGATGCTTTTCGTGGCACCACGAAATCTGGAGTGAAGGCTGGTGACCGGAAAGGATGATGCCGGGCAGCTGAGAGATGATTTGCTGCTGGTGGGGTAGGAAATGAAGAGTTTATCTTTGGGACCCGCAGCACTTGATGATCTCGGATGGTGAGTTTTTGGATGAAACTTGGCCTCCAAAAACCGGAGTAGTTGACCTGCACCTGATGTAAGGAAAGCTTGGGCACTCCTGAAATCACCCGCTGTAATTAGGCGCTAGGCCATTTAAAGAAACAGATTGACCTGGGCTTCCTGCCTTCCCAATGGATTGACCCTTGTCCCTTTCCAAGTGTCTAAACATGGGTTATACATGGTTATACCATGTTATACCACGGCAGAACCCAACCCTGAAGTCTTTCCTGCTACAGTACTTGTGCACATGAAGTGGTGCATGTAAGATGCTTATGTATGCTTATGTATATATATATATATATTATATTTTTTTTTCTTGCTCCTGCATTTCTACTGGTGGTAATAACCTGCCAATGAACCTGGGCAACGCAAACTGCCCGAGATTTCTCTTGTCCGGATCAAACATTAAGTCCCAGACCAGAGCGCCACCATGTTTGATAGGAGTTTTCCATAGTTTTCCTGCGTACCCATTTTGACCCATGCCGATATGAGGGACTCATAGCAACGCCCAATCCATCCTTTGTGGTGTTGATGGCTTTTGGGCTCCTGTTAGCTAGGGTTTCATGGGGATTGTGCTATGGGCACCCCACCCTCAACTAGTCAGTAACTGTTTGGGGATGGATCTGCAGAGCTGATTTTTCTACTAGACATTGCATGACATTGCCATATGTGAAGTCTGATCATTTTCCATCGTTTTCCAGGGATGCCAGGTTTTTGTGAGCGATTTCGAGGATTTACTGAGTAGCAACCATCGCGATTCTTAGGAGTACCTCACTGGATCTAACTGGCCCATTTGTGGATTATGTCAATTATGTCCCACTTTAGTCTTGGCGAAAGATTGGTTGTTTATTTCCTCTCTTATGCGAAAGATCCTCCAGTAACCCCCATACAAAATTCCAAGGTGTTCAGGTCTTAGATGTGGCTCGTTGGTGATATGATGTGATTGTTCCGTCATGTTCCGATCATTTCTTCAGTTCCACCGTGGGCGGCACGAGGCCGTGATGAAGGTCAAGGAGCCAAGGCGTCCCAAGGGGACAATCGGAGGATCCAGGAATGGTTCCTGGCGATGGGCCATGGCAGCCATTTTGGGGTTTTCTGGGTGATTTTAGCAACTTTTTGAAATCTTGTAAATGGGACAAGCGCAGGACTTACTAACTAAATCTAACTAATTATATAATATTATATATTCTTAGTAACCATTCCTGCGAACAGATTTGAAGGGTGGAATGCAGAGGGCAAAAACAGACACATCTATTTATAGTAAGTGGAATCTCTCATGTGCACTTACTCTCATGTGGGTTTGTGTCAAAATGAGGGATGTGCCAATGTCCATCAAATAATGAAACCTGAGTTTCGAAACCATGAGGTTACCGGTTTCGGCCATACCCATCTGGAAGTTGATAGAAACACTATCTCAGTGACTGAATAAATCCTCATGATCAAGTAGGATGCAAGCAGCAATAGTGGTGGGATATTCATCAACAAGAATTAGTTGNGTTGATAGAAACACTATCTCAGTGACTGAATAAATCCTCATGATCAAGTAGGATGCAAGCAGCAATAGTGGTGGGATATTCATCAACAAGAATTAGTTGAGTATTTACTGGATTTTGTGGGAAAAATGGAAATGGTGACTGGTAGGTGAATGTGTATTTATTGTTGCCACATATAGAAACCTAGAATGCATTTTGCCCATTATATATCATTATTATATATTGTTATTATATATCATTATTGTATACAATTATTGTATATTATCAATATGATGACTATATATATATATACATATATCGTATTGTTGTATATATATATATACATATTAGATATACATGACACCTGGCCCAAACGTAATTTTGCTGCCGGTTATCGATTTGCTATCAACACTTGGGACGAACGCTCAGCAATTTCATTGCCCAACAAATCAGATGTAGCATTTGCTATCAACGTTTCTCAGCTCGATCATTCAACAAACATTGGTTACAAAAAATAGCGGCCAATGTAGGCAACACGCAATATTGATTTTTAAGACTGCTTGCTGGCGTCATTCACACATTTAATTTTGGCCACTGTTTGTATAATACCAGCCTCTTCAAAATGTGGCTTAATTTCTGCCTTGTGATCAATACATAGTTTTCCACAACAACAACCATTTTTGTTGGAACACTGCATTTCCTTGATTTAACCAAAAATGGCACACCGACCAAACGGCGTCAATGCCTCACCAAACGGTGACCATACTTGACCACGAGAAAAGAACACTTCGCACAACGTTTTTTTAAATAAGAACAACCGTTTTTCAAACAAACGACTTTGTGAAATATCTAACATGTCTGTGTGAGGGTGGAATCGGTGGAGATCCCATGTGGATCCATGGTGCTTTGGGATTGAAACCATCAACCTGTGGAAAACATGTCAGATTTATTGCGAATTTACGGGGGCCACGCACCAACAAATGGTCAGTTTCGCTATTCAATTCAGTCATTTTGGGCCAGAGCCACTATGAAACGTGCCAGGGTGTAGCCGAATTCAACATCAGGGAAGAACACCTATTCTACTGCACTTGACCATGGAGCTAATTCCATGTATCTCCTTGCTTTAGTTTCACTGATCCTCCAATTTACTGGCTATTTGTCCAGTGAGCCACGACGTCCATGAAATATGTTGGTTTCCAGTATGTCTTATTGTAAAACTACATGGGAGCACGACNAATTATTTCCCACGAGCTTCCACTGGCTGCAGGCGCAGCAATTCCTTGAGCCTTCTACCCGAGACGGGTTTGGTGGCAGAGCATTGGGGGTCGATACCTTAGCGCTGCAACGTTCAGTGGTAGACAGGTGTGGACAGGTGCCATCAATGGACCAGCAGGTGGTAGGATGTGGTAGGGAGCTTCTCCCTCGGTGCTGAAAACGCATTGCCACCGAACTGAGTCGGATTCTGAGGGATGTTTACTGACTGTTGATGGCTAGACCCCGATTGGACCATGTCCATTGACCATGACTTTAGCGTAGAACTTATTTCCGTTGCTATTGTGAGCATGGCTGATGAAATATACATTGCCATCCTTGCTGGCGATTCTCAGCGTTGTAAGGGGATGTCACTCTGCTGTTTGCGAATCTCATTTCAAAGGTTGCAAAAACTTGAATGGCAAACTAATTGCTTGACATTCCCCTGATTTCTTGGCTATCATTGATTGACATCCCATTGGATTCATGGTCAATGACCGTTCTAGTTCCTTAACTTTATATANTTACAGGAACGAGCTTACCGGACCATAAGGTGTACCCACTTTCGGCGGACAGCATCTGGGATTTCGACAACATGATGTGTGATCTCATGAAAGTCAATACATATATATATATATATACACATACTGTATCGCTGTATGCAAGTTAAGAAGATAGATGATTCATAAATGTTAAGGACATATATCAAATTATATCAAGGAGATATACATCTATCAAAACCTGACATAATATACATATTATATATATATATATATGTTATAGATACACAACAGTCGAACAGATTTCGTTAAGGATCCCAGATATATTCGCCTTCGGTGCTGCTTTGGTCACGGATCCCCNTATATATATGTTATAGATACACAACAGTCGAACAGATTTCGTTAAGGATCCCAGATATATTCGCCTTCGGTGCTGCTTTGGTCACGGATCCCCACGGTTTTTATCGACCCCTTTTTCGCTCAGGCGCTGCCGGGACCTTTCAGGTCCTCCCNAGATATATTCGCCTTCGGTGCTGCTTTGGTCACGGATCCCCACGGTTTTTATCGACCCCTTTTTCGCTCAGGCGCTGCCGGGACCTTTCAGGTCCTCCCTTGAAAGAGCTCGGGCCCTGGGCCGAAAACTGAGGCGGTGATCGATGGTATATCATTTACCTAATTTATATGTGTGTTATGTGTTGTCATTAATAAAGTGTATATATATATATACATATGATATATGTTTATATAGCCTTGTCCCACCTCTTGGAACCGCGCAAACCCGAATTAGCTCGGTTTAACTTGTTAATTCCGTGACGAAATTTTGCCGCGGAATTGACAAGTTTCATTAGGGTCATCATCATCATCATCATCATCATCATCATCATCATCCTCATCCCCACCACGCGTGTGCGTAGCATCAACTG
>BGPT01001570.1:9642-21841 GCA_003297045.1 Symbiodinium sp. clade C Y103
AGTGACGCGGCGTCAACGGGACCCAAGCGCGTCACAGGAGCCAGCTGAGTGCCGTAAGTGCCACGCCTGCCACACAAAGTGAAAGTCCATAGCACCAAGTGCCACGCCTGCCACACAAAGTGAAGGTCGATGTCTCCAAGTGCCACGCCTGCCACACAAAGTGACGCGGCGTCAACGGGACCCAAGCGCGAACACAGGAGCCAGCTGAGTGCCGTAAGTGGCAAGTTTGCCACANCTGCCACACAAAGTGACGCGGCGTCAACGGGACCCAAGCGCGAACACAGGAGCCAGCTGAGTGCCGTAAGTGGCAAGTTTGCCACACAAAGTGAAGGTCGATGTCTCCAAGTGCCACGCCTGCCACAAAGTGACGCGGCGTCAACGGGACCCAAGTGCGAACACAGGAGCCAGCTGAGTGCCGTAAGTGGGAAGTTTGCCACACAAAGTGAAGGTCCATGTCACCAAGTGCCACGCCTGCCACACAAAGTGAAGGTCGATGTCGCCAAGTGCCACGCCTGCCACACAAAGTGACGCGGCGTCAACGGGACCCAAGCGCGAACACAGGAGCCAGCTGAGTGCCGTAAGTGGCAAGTTTGCCACANCTGCCACACAAAGTGACGCGGCGTCAACGGGACCCAAGCGCGAACACAGGAGCCAGCTGAGTGCCGTAAGTGGCAAGTTTGCCACACAAAGTGAAGGTCCATGTCACCAAGTGCCACGCGTGCCACACAAAGTGAAGGTCGATGTCTCCAAGTGCCACGCCTGCCACACAAAGTGACGCGGCGTCAACGGGCCCAAGGGCGTCACAGGAGCCAGCTGAGTGCCATAAGTGCCACACCTGCCACACAAAGTGAAGGTCCAGGAGCCAGGTGAGTGCCGCAAGTGCCACGCCTGCCACACAAAGTGAAGGTCCATGTCCAAGCCTGCCACACAAAGTGAAGGTCGATGTCGCCAAGTGCCACGCCTGCCACACAAAGTGACGCGGCGTCAACGCGACCCAAGTGCGAACACAGGAGCCAGCTGAGTGCCGTAAGTGCGACGCCTGCCACACAAAGTGAAAGTCCATAGCACCAAGTGCCACGCCTGCCACACAAAGTGAAGGTCGATGTCTCCAAGTGCCACACCTGCCACACAAAGTGACGCGGCGTCAACGGGACCCAAGCGCGTCACAGGAGCCAGCTGAGTGCCGTAAGTGGCACGCCTGCCACACAAAGTGAAGGTCGATGTCTCCAAGTGCCACGCCTGCCACACAAAGTGACGCGGCGTCAACGGGACCCAAGCGCGTCACACGAGCCAGCTGAGTGCCAAAAGTGCCACGCCTGCCACACAAAGTGACAGTGGATGTCGCCAAGTCCGCGGCGTCATGTTGTATGTGATCAAGATGTGTGTTGTCAAGTTGTGTCTGAGTAAGTTGTGTGTAATCATGTAATCAAGGTATGTGGTGTGAAGTTGCGTGTGAGTAAGTTGTGTGATCAAGTTGTGTATTGTCAAGTTGTGTGTGAGTAAGTTGTGTGTTGTCAAGTTGTGTGTGAGTAAGTTGCGTGGGATCAACTTCTGTGGTGTCAAGTTGTGTGTGAGCAAGTTGTGTGTGAGTGAGTTGTGTGTGACTGATTTGTGTGTGAGTAAGTTGTGTGTGAGTGATTTGTGTGTGAGTAAGCTGTATGTGAGTGAGTTGTGTGTGAGTAAGTTGTGTGTGCGTAAGCTGTGTGTGAGTAAGTTGTGTGTGAGTGAGTTGTGTGTGAGTGAGTTGTGTGTGAGTAAGTTGTGTGTGAGTGAGTTGTATGTGACGGGCGGGCGGCGGGAGGACGGACGGGCGACGGATGCACAACAAAAAACAACAACCCACACAAAGATGTGGGGAAAAACTGTTAAAAACTGTTGGGCTCGGAGCACTTTTGGAAGTTGAGATGTGGAAAAAGTGTACGGCACTGTGGCGCGAAGCGCATTTGGAAGTAAAAAGTGTGAAAGACTGTCACGTTCCAAACCATTTTTGGAAGTTGTGATGTGGAAAAAGTGTACGGGTTCTTCATTCAACATGTTTCCTTTTTCCGGGTTCTTCATTCAAGAATAAGATTGCACAATCCGTTGAGAGATTCTTCTGGTGATTAAACCCCGGTTCAAACAAGATTGCGGCAAGCAAGATCAACTAGCTGGGGAAACAATGAAATTGTTCACAGGAAGTTTCATGAACGAAAATTTCTTACAAGTAAACGTCGCGACTCTACACAACGAAATGTCGCAGTGAAAACACCAGAGAGCAACCAAAAAGATGTCAAACATGTTGCTTTTCGACTTTGGCTCCTTGAGATAGGTAAAAGAATTTTTGAAGTTTTTCGAACGGAACTAACCATAGACAGATGCATAAACGGACAGGTGATGAGCAGCGATGTGGACATGCATACAAGGAAAAAAATGCCGTAACAGATGGATAGCTGGAATAAAAGATGACTGGATGGACACATAGACAGAGAGACGGATAGACAAATACAACAAGAAATGAGTTTGATCTTGAACAGATAGATGGACAGACCGACAGGTAGATCGATACTTAAGCAAGTGGATAGATGGAGAGGTCGGCAGACAGATAAAGAACAAGATAATTACAAAGATACAGAAAGATAAACCAACAGACACGTAGAAAGATAGAAACACAAATAGGCAGTGAGACAGTTTGATAATTGGAAAGGTGGACAGAAAGAAAAATAGATAGAGAGATAAACAGATAAACGCATAGATACATTGACAACTGATAGATGGAAAGAGCGACGGATGGACAGATGGATAGACAGGTGGATAGATGGACAGAGGGGGAGATAGACAAATACCCAAATAAGGTGAAACGGAGATAGATAAACAGATAAAAAACCAGAGACATGGACAGATGGCCAGCGATGAACCAATGATTGCGAGAAAGTGCAACGAGTGGTGGGTCCATCAATGGGTTCGCTCTGTCATTCATCATTCACAGCAACGAACCCCTCCTATAGGTTCCCTATTTTTGAAACTTCCACCACCGCCTTTTGTTGTATAGTTGTAGTTGTAGTTGTTGTAGTTGTAGTTGTAGTGTAACATTCCGAAACGAAGCAAATCTGCGACACTTCCTCACTTTTCGACGTTGACACCATCAAAAACGAAGCAATTCTGCGAGGCTTCCTTCAAAAATGGATAGTTGAGTGTGCAGCTGACGGCCTCGTACCAATGCGTTTTGCGATTTTTCCATGCCATGTCTCCAAAGTATTGCGCCTGCCACGAAAACGTGAGGCCAAGTCATACGAAGTGCTGCACCTGTCACGCGAGATCATCTTAGCAAACCTGAAGATTTGATGCCCCAAAATGACACCCGGCTCCGGAAATCAGTGCCCTGACCTCTTAACATGTTTGCTTGAGATGTCTCTTGTACCGCCCCTGCCACGAAAAAAGGCATCTTTGCAGATCTTCTTCAAATGCCCCACGCCTACCATCATTTTTAAAAATGGCACAAAACCCACACGTTTAGCTCACATTTGACAAGGTGCAAATTCCCTTGCGCGTGCCACACAAACCGACGTGTGGACGTCCAAAAGTGCTCCGAACGTGTAGTGATTTTACAATTTTCACTTCCAAATGCGCTTCGCGCCACAACGCCGTGCTCTTTTTCCACCTCTCAACTTCCAAAAGCGCTCCGAACCCGACAGTTTTTCACAGTTTTTACTTCCAAATGTGCTTCGCGCCACAACGCCGTGCCCTTTTTCGGCATCTCAACTTCCAAAAGTGGTCCGAGGCTGACAGTTTTTAACACTTTTCACTTCCAAATGTGTTTCGCGCCACAGCGACGTGCATTTTTGCGACATCTCAACTTCGAAAAGTGCTCCGAAAAGGCTGTGCTTCGCAACTTGTGACTTCCAAACGCGCTTCGCGCCACAACGGCGTGCACTTTTTCGACTTCGCAACTTCCAAAAGTGCTCCAAACATGGTGTGTTTTGACATTTTTTCTCCCAAACGTGCTTCGTGCCACAACGGCGTGCCCTTTTTCCACATCTCAACTTCCAAAAGTGCTCCGAACCCGACAGTTTTTAACACGTGTTACTTCCAAACGCGCTTTGCGCCACAACGGCGTGCAATTTTTCATCTCTCATCTGCCGAGATGTTACCGCGCCCGCCGCTTTAGCAAGCCTACTTTTCGACCGTTCGGAGCGGCAAAACATTGGAAAAAACATAATGTTTTGCGACTTTCCTACTTTTCCGCGCACCTGCATTTTCTCTCTTCTGACTTTCTCATCTTCTGCCTGTCTCCATGGTCTGACTTCCTCCATGGCTGTGCTTTTGCATCTGTCCATTTTTTGCATTTGTCCATATTGTCGGAAGGTTTAGCTTGTAAACTTCCTTCGGCGATATACCTTAAATTGGTTACAAACATTATGGCATCACCAAAAAACCTTGGAAACCAACAACGCTTGTTTATTTTTTTGATTAAGGGGACATACTCGTTCAACCCTAATATACCCTAATCAGCATCGTGGAATTTTTGTTTTACTACTGAATTTTGTTGGTCTGGGTGGAAATTTTGGTACCCTTGCAAAAAATGACAGCGACATTGCGACAAAAACATGGCGCCTTGATTGTACATGAATATGTGTAGCTTGACGTACTGTGGATGGAAAAAATCCTGCAACAGTTGGTAACTACTGGTACCTCCTAAAAACTGCAAATGATGGGATTTTGATGGGATAAACCATTTACCAACTGGTGCAGGATTTCTTACATCCACAGTAGGTGAAGTGAAGTGAAGTGAAATTGATGTGCCAAAATTTGCCAAAGGGGCACTTGTTTCAAGTCGCAGGCAAACAAACATGTATATACAAGTGTTTGCCGTTTGATATGAATTTCAATAGTCATCATCGATGAAACGCCTTTATCGCAAACTAGAAAACTAAAAACATCCTGCAAACTGTCCAATTGATTGCATTCATAAGAATCAACTTTCAATGGCCCAAATTTCGATATCGGCGCCATTCAAACAGCTGCTGCTTGAGGAAAATGGCGGTTTTTCATGTGTGGTTGCTGGTTCATCACCTGGATAAACCACGGATTTTAGGAGGGGTTTGCTACAAAAAATGACATGCGCCCAAGCGTCAGTCTTGTGTCCCCACTTGATGCAAGCAGTGCTCGTTTTTCCTTTTTCATTCAGGAAAAAATACGTAACTGTTGTTCCCGACGTTGTTGGCAAGTGTGATCCCAACAATTTCCGAACGGCCTGGTCATTGAATATTGTTGTTGACACATGGTACAGTTTCTAGTGGCAAAACAAAAAAACAAACTGAGCAAGGTATAAGGAAATCATATCCCACCGAACATTGAGACATTCACACGGGGCAAAATCCACCCAAGTGAAACAAACGCATTGGAGTCTTGTTGCAAATAGTATTGGATATCCGTGTCTGAACCCTTGGAACCTTTTAGCCTTCAACATGTACTCCAGCCACATCTGACCCACAACCGCAGCACCGGTCAAAATTTTGACGTTGATGCAATTTCCTAACTTCAGATCGAGTATAGTTCAGCTGGCAACACCATAGTTTTATATTTTATACGGGTTCGTGTTGGAAACAGTGTTGGTCCGATGATTGTTTGCAAAAGTAACACGGAAACAAACCCATCCAAAGGTAAGACCGCCCCATGACATGATGCAGGATAATTGTTCGCGTTGTTTTGTGGATCAGTGTTGTTAATGCTGTTGTTTGGCCTCAACTGCGGCATTGGACAAAACATTGTCAAATGATGGCAATAACATGTGAAAATGTCTGCATTGCGAACCGGTTCGAAGGTAAGCTGTTTATTTTGGATCGCAAACAAAACTTTTACATGGGCCTTGATGCGGTTTGCGTGGTCGCAAGGCAAACTGTATTGAGGCCGTGGGCCGAGGTTGGAGTAACAACAGCGTTATTATGTATCATCTCTCCGGTGTTGTCAAAGTTTTTGCAATGCAGGACCATTGCGGAAAGTGCCGCGGGGCCCACGAATGACTTAACGACGAACCGGCCGCGTATCAATATATGCGCTACAACGCTTCCATTGTTGGCGTTCCCTTTACGATCATCCACACTGATTGGGGCAAGGTCATCCATCGCATGCAGCAAGGCGGCACCTTACCAACAGCATCCAACAGCACCACACAAAACGAACATTGCTAGCGAAGAACAAATGGTTTCCGCAAAACGTCTTACAAAACACTTGCACATGAACAAATGCAATTTGGAACAAATAGATGGCATCCCTGTTCCCTGCAATGTAACGTATGGATGGCATGGACAACGATAAATGAAACATGGCATCCAAACAAACAGATGGCATCTTTGGGGTCTTTAGCAAACTTACACAAATGGATGGCATCTAGTCTATACAACTAATGATTTTGAAAGGGTTTGTCGGTTGAAAGGGTTTGCCCAAACATCGCATTTGCTGGCGCGTCTCAGAGTTCCATGTTCCAACTGTATGGTCAGAGGATGCAACATGCAGAAAGGGCAGTAAGATGGCATCTAAAGGGAACACGGCAGAGAACACACGACTAACGCACACACGCGCGCACGAACTGAATTTTCCATTTTTTGCCGGGCATGAGGGCATTCCGATTCGCGTATTCGTTACGTGGCAATTCCAATGAACGATGATAATGTTAAAAATGTTTGTGTAGTATGTCACAATGTTTCGGGTGTCAAGTTAGGGTTGTTTCCTTTCAAAAGACCACCCCATGCGTGTGTGGTTTGATTTGGCGGTGTCCCATGCTAGCGTTGCCTCCTTTCAGAAGATCCCCCGTGTTTGGTATGATTTGGCCAGGTGCAATCTTAGCAATGCCTTCTTGCAGAAGACCACCCTAGTTTGATTTGGCAAGGTGCCATCTTAGCGTTGCTTCATGTCAGGAGACCACCCCATGTTTGGTTTGGTTTTGGTTTGATTTGGTTTGGCTGGATGCCACCTTCGAGTTGCCGGCCTAGAAACCAAACCGTGTTGGATGATTTTGTTGGGGGGCATCTTGGTGTTGCCTTCCTTCGGAACAGGCCATGTTTTGTGAAGTTTGCATGGTGCCATTTTGGCGGTGCGTCCTTTCAAAATTTAAGACCTGCAAACATCAGAGCCCGCAAAAATTAACATAAACAGACAAATTTTCTTAGTAGTTGCCTCGATTGCCACGGACAGCCAAAATCAGAAAACGTTAATTTGTCAAATTTTTTCTAGGCATTGAAAGGTGGAGTGCCAGGGAGAAGTATCGTTTTGCCATCATTGCCGTCCTGTACCCCGATGCCGTTTATACGTGATCCCTTATGCATTTTTTCCTAAATCGAATTGGTACCTTTTTAAACGAGTGGATTTTGAAAGTCAACGGTTGCAACTTACAGTTTGTTGCTATTCCTTTCGCCCTGCACTGGTCGTTTTTAATTTTTTCTTGGCACCATCCGACGCACCATGCAATCTTTGGAGCTGATTTTCTCATTTGGCAACCTTTTCCTAGCCATGCTTGCCACAAATCCGACTGGTTGAAAGTAAATCTTCGCGGCTTCAATGGAATGATGTCCACCAGCAGTACGTCAGCCAAGAAAATACGGTTTCGAACCTGTTTATAAGTAATGGGCCAAGTTTATTGCACCGTTAGACGTGGCACGAATCGGAGTGAGTGAAAAAGGGTAAAGCGAAACACCGGGGTAATGCCTAGCACAGCCGGCTTCGAAAAAGACGTAATACTTTGATCCAGATGTTCCGCCAGGTCCTTTGACATATGCTTTCACCAGACAAAAAGATGCAGGTGTTTCCCGATACCCTCGCCTTCTTGACGCAGTGCAGGAAAAGCGGACCAACCAGAACTGGATTAAATTGCGTCAAACGATCTTTCTGGGGCATGTTTTTACGGAACCTGCTCGCAAAACGGCCGGATCTTGAACGACGGGACTCATTCGGTTCAGTCGTAAAGGAGGATAAAACATGGTTCAGTTGGAAGCCTCTAAACTAGTTTACGCGACCAGGACCGATATGGTTGGAAACAAAATGCGACAAAAATTTTCGACCTGTGACATTGGTGTGTCGTAGTGGGCGTCAACATTTGCAGTGTGTATTGTATAGGCTGCTAGTTGTTTCCTGTGCAGTCATAGCCGTTTCCAACTACGAAGGCGTGCTTAAATGTTCCCGCGTCGAATGGGCAGCATTCATTCCACGACCCTTGGCAAAGGCCACTAACCACATTGTGCATACGTTTGCGCATTTGCTTTCGGAGGGGCGTTTGGAGAGATGAAATGTCAAGACAGGCTTCCCAAATGGCGTTTGGAAGAAAAAGTACCCGAACGGGGAAACGACATCAGCAATGAATAGAAGGCGTGGTCTTATTGTTGTGATGCAAATGCAGTGGAAAAGCTTAGTTTGAGGGAAACGCAAGACCGAGCCTGCCTGCACAGGCTTGGGTGAAATGGTGCAATTTCGGGTGCTTAAGGTTTCGTATTCGAAAAATGCATCCGGCAGTTCACCATGCATTGAGGGCAAAGCATGCAAAATGTTACCATTGGAATTGCTCAAATAGTTAGGGCGGCGAAGTGTGGGATGCTGAATCGCACACAAATCTGTGCCCTGAGATGGTGAGAGGCGAGAAAATGATGGTCAAAATGTTTTTATTTGGCTCACGCTTGTGCCTACGACGGGTCGCCGATTGTGGCGTAGCGGTTTTCGTTAATTTCCCGTTATTCAGGCAATGCAATTCAATGCGTTCCCGTGCGCGGCACAAACACGTGGCTTCAGCAGGGAAAAGTAGAGATAAAATGCGTATGAAATTACCGCGCACATCATTCAGAGGGCAATAAGGACATGGAAGGGGAAAAAATAACAGACATGAAAAAGAGAAAAAAAGGGAAAACAGGAGAAAAAAAACGTCCAGATTCCCGTGCCGGGCACAAACACGTGGCTGTAAGAAGGAAAAGAGAGATGAAATGCAAATGGAAACTGTAACATAAATATTCCAAGCGGGAATAAGACCAAAACAGGGGCAAAAACGGAACAATTTTCTTCTGTCTCCTTTTTGCCTATTGGGCAACATGTGGTGTAGTTGGACCACCGCCCACAGATGGCCGTGGCATTTTTGCTGATTTTTGGTCGTTTTGCCTTGTTTTTTACAGCATTTTTGTGTTTCCCGCCGTGCCAATAGCGCGTTTTTATCCGGTTTTCTAACTTTGTTTGTACGTTTTTTTGGTTTGTTTATGTTGTTTTAATGTTATTTTTTTTTGGCGGGTTTTTTTTTTGGGGGGGTTGGGGGGGCGTAATAACGTTTTGTCGCTTGCTACGCTAATGCTACATTCTCCTACACTTCTGCAGATACGTCATGCCGTTGAAACCGCAACTGTTTTTGACGCAACTGCGCAGACTGCTGAAGTCGAACTGAGAGGAGATGGAAAAAGTGAAAACTGCGCAAAGATGGCGGGACTGGCCCAGGATATCGAACAACATGATGATGATGATGATGAAGATGATGATGATGATGATGATGAAGATGATGATGATGATGATGATTTCAAACAAATCGACGAATGAAACCCTTAATTCGGGGAGGAAAAATGAAAGATTTTCTTCGCAGTTCCACCGGTTTCTATCATGACCATATTTTCCTTAATGTAACTACGCATAATGCGAACTTGCACTCTATCCCTAAAACGCCTTGTAATTGCGAGATTCAGACTACATGAAAGCGTTAAAAATGCTATGAAACATCACGGCCGCCTATGGGCGGTGGACCTGGTTTCCGGAGGGATTCTATTTGTGCTGCTCCCTGCCACAACGATGTTTTTGTGACCAGCAGGGGAATCTCAGTATTTTTTGCTCGTATCCGATTCCCTTTTCCCCTCCTCTTTTTTTACAAAATGTTTTTGTTGCCTGTTGACCTACATGTGCTATTGTTTCTGCGGGCCAACTATCCGTGCATTTCCCTGCTACCCCCGTGTTTGTGCCCTGGACTGGAATGAAGGTTTCCCTTATTCTTTGATCCTCATCCTTTCCCTGCCCTCTTCATCTATGTTGTTCGTTTCTTCCTTTTCTCTGGTTCTATGTCCTCACTGCCCCCTCATCTATACGTGCTGTACGTTCCGTGGCCCTTTCACCCGTGCATTTCCTTGCTACAGCCACGTGTTTGTACACCGCACGGGAATCTGGAGTTCCTTGTTCTCTTGTTGTATCCCTTTTTCTCGGCGTTTTCATCTAGATTGTTTCCTTTTTTTTTCTCAGTCTCCTTGTTGCCCACCGATCTATATTTGCAGCAGTTTCCGGAGGCATGCAGTCTTCGTTGGCCCGACTTCATTCACATGTTTTTGACCGGCCGAGGACTGGAGAGTTCCCTGTTCTTGTGTAATTTTTAGATTTTCATGTATATTGGTTCCATTCCCTTCCTTCCTTTTCCACGTTTCAATGCGCATTAATCTATATGCATTGTAGTTGCCGGGGGCATGCTGGCAGTGGTTTTCCCTATTGCAGCCGCATGTTTGTGACGTGCAGGGGCATCTGGAATTCCCTTTTTCTCTGATCCTCTTCCTTCCTTTCCTTATCATTTGCATTTAGGTTGTTCCTTTCCTTTCTCTTCCATGTCTGTTGTCCCCTTTTTCGTACTAGAAGCATTTGTTTGTGCCCGCCACGGACATCTGGAGGCCCGTTTTCTCTTAGCTTGATCCTTTTCTTTCCGAGGTTTGCATTCATATTGGTCGTTTCCCTTCCTTTTTTTTTTGTTTGGTTTTGTCTTGCTTATTGATTCGTCTCCTTTGTTAAGAATTGATTGAAAGTCTGCATTTTGGTGTTGCGTTCCCGTCCAGTGTTCCGGTAAAATACTTTTTCCTATCATGTTCATCCTCATATCAGTATCATTTTGATTTCATTGGTGCCGCCTCGCTGCGGTGGGGCGTGTGTGTCGCGTGTGTGTGTGTGTGTGTCTCTGTATGTGTGTGTTTGGGTACTGCCATCTGAATAGATGTAAAGCTTCTACCTATTGCGAGGGGCCGTCGGGGAATTGGACAGTCGACGGCGAAACAAAGACGCTGCGCTTTCCCCGTCTAAAAGACTGCAGTGGTGCACCTGCCCGCATTTAAGTCGCAGCTGGTGGCCACCATAGTCGGACATATTATATATATGGATATATGTACTTTATCGCTGTTGGTTTATATGGCCATATCTCCGGTGAGTAAGATACATAAGGCATGTCAGATTCACTTTTCCCTATTACACATCATAGTCATTCTTAACCACCGAATTCGAAATGATTATTCTGTTCAAACGTGTGTGTTTTCCGTTGGTTTGCGCCAGGTTTGTGGCGGAAGTGGTGTTTGGTGTTTGTTTGCTCGCCTTGGCGTGAGAGGCTAGCGTTTGTTCGCTGGTTTGGTGGTTGGCGTTTGTTCGCCTTGGTTCGGTTGCTGTGCTGGGTCATCCTTTTCAGCTGGTCGTAGATTTGCTACCCGATATGCCTTCTCCCGACCCTTCCGATTCTGAAGACAATGTCTGGGGACGAGTTGGGTGTCCCCTTACCCCTTCCTCGTCCGTCCCTGCCTGTCGGCCGGCGTGTTCCTCCTTGGCGGAAGCGCTGGGGCCGGTCTTTGATGTCGCTGAGTGCCGAAACCCGTATCAGAGGCGCAGGTCAGCATGCTATGGCTAGTCGGGGTTTGCTGATGCTGGCTTCCTTGCTCTGTGTCATGGTGCTGCTGACGTCATCCCTCGCGGGTTTGACCTGTTTCATTCCCTATTACTGTTGAGTTGTTGACGTGGTTCTGGCTGTTTGTAAGGACTACCTGTGCGAATGGTCTTTGGCCCAGGGTGACGCAGTTCGTAGAGGGTTGGCTGGGAATCTGACCTTGCAAAGTGGATTGGTATTGCATCTGGTTGGGGTGCATGGGCCCATTGGGGCTTCCTTGCCGGGGTTTGATTCTGTAGCCGAGCGGGGCGCAAATGAGCGGCGATTGGTGTCTTGGGTCCAGTTTCAGCTTGACTCGTGCGTTGCAAAACGTTAGCGTGTGATTGTGATCGGGGATCTTGATTTGGCAAGGGGCTCTTTCCAGCATAGCATGTTTGAAAAAATGTTGCGGTTTTGTGGGCCGGATTTCCTTCCGGTTTTATACCGTTTTTTTCCCGAGAGCGTCTGAGCGAAGGGTTCTTCTAACTGTGAAGGTCTGTCATACATCTTCATATCTTCACATCTTCACATCTTCACATCCTCACA
>BGPT01001570.1:25872-64667 GCA_003297045.1 Symbiodinium sp. clade C Y103
TTCTATTTCTCTCTATATATTTCATGTTATACGATTTTCACAATTACATATCTCACTATACTTCTCTTCGCTCTCGGGCCATCCGTCGTCTAGTTTTTGAACAAAAAATGGCAACACCGGATCCCAAGCATCACCCAATTCTTTCTCTCAACTTCAGGAGCTTGAGGCCCGGAGGGGCCAGACACCCAGATGAACCAAAAGCAAGCCGCAGCAAGGCCTGACCATTTCCAGTTTCTGGATGCAAAAGGCAAGCCAGTTCTGGTGGAAAAAACTGCTGCCTTTGGGTCCCCTGGTGGAGGCCTTTGGGTGCAGAACAGCGGACTAATTTGTGGGTGGCATTGTCAACCCTAACCAAAGTGGACGTTTTGAACAGCTGTGTTGCTTGAGTTATGCCAGTTTATCGCTTCTGGATGAAACCCAACTTCCGATCCCAAGTTCTTCAAGAAGGGCAGGGTTGCCAGCTTTGCCACCGTAAGAAAAGCTTGCACTTGCAAATGATCACTTAATTGTTGGCCACCAGAGCCATTGCGGTCTGTAAACTGGACGCCTGGAAACATCAAAAGATTATAGCCTCGAAAGGCCAATGGTTTCTGTTTCGGCCCTGCTTCTGGATAATTCATCATAATTTATACTGATGGAAACCATGCAAACCATCCCCACACTTCTTCATCCTGGGCGATGCAGTGGCTTCATGTGCGCCAAGTGGGATCTTGAGAGACCACAGCATGGCGAAATGACTTCCGATACACGGAGCTTGGAGGACAAGAGTCGCAGTGGCTGCAACTGAGGATGTCTTGTGGTTGGCAAAGAGCTACTTCATTGAACACCAGAAGGATTTCTGGTGTAAGAATGTGGATGACGGGTATATACTCCACAGGTGGAATTGCATGAGAGGGACATGAGTATAGTTTCGGAATACCAGTTTGAGCTGTCAGCCTGGACATGTAGCTGGCTCACTTTGCTGTAGGCTCTCCCCCACTGAAACCCGTGTTATGCCCTTTGATTTAATCTTAAATTGTTTGATTTGTGTCTCGAGCAACTATGACATTTGCTGCATTCATGATACTGAAGCTGCTTGAGCTGCATCCTTGAGTCCATTGCCATGTCCGGTGCATGCAGGCATTAGTCAGTTTCAGAGAATTCCATGAGTTCAAGCTAATCGATCACTTTGACATCGTGTTCAGACATGTTGAAGCTGAAATGATTGCAAACAATGAGGGCAATAGACATAATGGATCAGATGAATTTAAATGGTTGACGCATATGTCACTTGGCCAATGACCCGCCAAATCTATCTTAAGTTTCCTTTGACTGAGCCTGCAACCGTTGTAGTGGTGAAAACAAACAGGCTTCGAACTTACTAGCTCTGATGCTATGTCAGACACGCCATGGTTGCTGCCCAATTTGGCATCTGATCCAGAGGAAATCGATGCTTGTTTGCCAATGTGGGCCTTAATTAACTTAATTGGTTGTTTTTTTTCACCTTGGCCTTTTCGGGATCTTGTTCCATCCTTTCCCAGTTCCTAATGTTCACCTTGAAACATGCTGAGGGTCCATCAGTGATCCCAAATTGCCACACGGCTCTTTCTTCTCTGCACACGTAGGAGTTGAACTCCCGAGTGACAAGTTTCCTGAATGTCAAGATGAGGATGGTTCAGAAAATGCTCTTTGTTTTTTTTCACACATGTGGTTGATACACATATGCAGATACTTTTTCCAGCAATGACACCAGTCTTTTGATCCAGCGAAAGTCGTGAAATCCAAACATGCAGCCTGCAGTCACGAGCAGTCTCGAGGTCCCGCAACCAGCGGCCAAAAGATTGAGACATGCACCGAGCGTTCAAGCGGTGCTTTTTGACTTTGATGGCACTCTCACTACCCGCGAGGCACCTTGTACAGAGGGCATGGGAGAGTGAGACTTTGGGCTGAAGGCCAAGGACAAGTTGGCCAAAACTCAGTTAGCATTTCAAGATCATACATAGTTTTGGATAGCTTTGGATAGCTTTGGCTAGCTTTGGCATGCTTGGCGTTCCATTTTTCTTTGGGGCCATGCGTTGTTGGCCAACGGAGGTTATCTCGGTCCGCCAGGAGATTCCAGGCTGGCGGCTCTTTCCTGACCGTGGAGGTTTCAATCGCCAAGGTCCAGATAGCTCCTGGCTAAAGGAACGAGGACTTGGGAGACCTTGGTGTGGTAGGTACTCTGGGTTGAATTTTCATGATTTTGGGTCATAAGATAGAGGAGTGTCAATATAAATCTATATAACTTTAGTGATTATCCTACTGGAAATCAAATATATATTGTATATTCAATAATTAGCCTACTTACTGGCTTTCCCAGGTGTTTTTTTGCCCCAGACAGCTGATGATTTTTCCAATTCACGGTAGTGCCCGAGACACAGCCCAGCAGAATGGGCAGGATTTGGTGGCCAAGAACGTGTTGTGCATTTGCGTGCGATGCTATGCCACTTGAAGCGCCTTGGGGTGGTCAACTTAGGGATTGACGCTGGGATGGTATTGCCTGCTATTGGCTGTGGCATTGGGTTTATTTTTGAGACGCTGGCATTCTGCTGCTTCTACAGTGCTAGGTCCAGAGCCACATCGTTTCCTATGCAGATCGCAACTCTGCTGACCCAGTCTGAGTGCAAATTGCATGACAGTCGCAACAGATTTCAAGCCGTTACACTCCCTTTCTCATACTCAAATGGAGCATGTCGTCGGCGGCTGCTTGCGAGGAAACACACCAATTGCACCCAATCACTGCTTCCCTGCTTCAGGTGATGTCATCCAGCGTGCCCTTGCCATTTTAGAAATCGAAGACCTGTTTGTGGACATTGCAGGTCTTCAGGATTTAGGCGCGCCAAACCAACGTTCTTGTTTCTAAGTTCCTCATGTCTACAGTCAATATCTCCGAAAATTTGACGCAGGCTGATTCAGAAAGCATCCTGTTCTAGCACATTGAGTGCAAATTTATGGGCCAATCTTCATAGATCTATGCAGATTTGCTTCGAGTGACTCCTTGTTGCCTCACAAAGCATTTTTTCCCGCAAGTCTTGCGCAAGGATCTACTAGGTCAAAGCTACCATGTACATTTCCTGGACCATATGGATTCTATTGGATTCGGGTTCAAATAGGCAGAAATCAACCGAAATCACTGGAATTGTTGATGGCCTTTGCGCCAACCTGCTTCCTTTCTGGAAGCTGCAGGAAAGTTCGCCAGCAAAGCATCCTTTATCCAAAGCTTCATTGATCAACGAGGTCTCAGACCTTCCGAGGCCAAATTGTCAGAATTTTAGAGATGTTTGAAAAACAACCAGTTGATACTCGTACCAGGTAGAGCATGGTGGAACCATTTTGTGAGTTGATACGATGAGAGAATACAAGAGATGCGCCTTCTTGAGGAGTCGATTTGCCCAGCTGACAACAGAAGCTGTTTGCAGGTGCTTTTTGTGGATGACCAAGACAAGCACATCATGAATGCTACAGGATTATGTTCGACCTTCAAGTGCAGGCTTGTCAAACTTTGATGCATTCCAGAGTTGCTTCCTCAACTTGCAGTCTTTGGGATTGCTCCGAGCATCCCATGCAGCATGTCTATTGGCAAATTGACGTCCAAGACAAAGACCGATTCTGGATAAATTTGTTGCAGAAATCAAATTCAAAGTGCAGAATACTGCAGATACTCCAAGACTCTTAGTCACCACGGACCTGACAGTGGTTTGTCCCGCATTGAAAGACGACTGCACAGAAACTCCCAAAGCTTGCAGAGTCATTTTGTCCCCAGGGGCCTTGGACTAGCAGCAGCTGAGATGGACTGCATCGTCCAGCAAGTGTGCAAAGGTCACACAGTGGAGTCAGCACCTGCTTTGGACGGCTGCAATGAGACAGACAAGAACTGCGAAAAAGATAGTGGCTGAGTCAAGGCAGCACCGAAGCCAGCACAGACAGACACATCCTTCGGAGTCTTCTGTGACTTGAGGCTGAGATAGGCTGAGATAGACTGAGTCATTTTTCCAAGGCTTCTTGATTTTTTCCACTTCTTGTACGGGCGCAAGAGTGATGTGAGAGAGCAACAAACCCTTCAGCCGTCTGCTTGGTTCCACAGCGAGGAAATGACTGAACAGCAGCTGTGTGGCCCGAAAAAGGAAGCATCATGTTGGGAAAACATGGGAAAACAGTAATGTCAGCACAGCGATAACTTCACCTGTGCCAGAAGCATCCCATGGGAACTCTTTGCATTTAAATGTGTCCAACGTTGAAGAAGGCGTTCTTTTTGCCCAAATAGCAAGGTGAAAAAACTACAGCACCAGAACTGCCAGAACTTTGACGCAGCATGTAGTAGTTCTGTCCAGTGTGGTGCACATGTAGGCTGCTAGGATACAACGGGACAGACATTTCACTTGATGTTTTCCGCCGTTGGCGGTTGGACTAGCTGGAACTCGCGGGTTTGGGAACTTAGTTCTTCTTGTAGCTGCGTTTGATCGTTGCCCAGATTCTGTTCAGGTTTTTGCCTCTAGAGTCTTAGAGTGAACCCACTCTACCATATGAGATCTTGAGACTCTTGTGTCTCTAAATGCGATGGCATGATGGTCAAAGCTTGGGTGAAATGTGGTGGGGGATGGTCATCAATCCAATGGTATCCATTAGTAGGGATTAATAGTTAATACACTTATGGCCGTTACAAGGATAGCTAATAATAGTGGGATGACCAGAAATAAATGATATTTGATGTTTTGATATGTTTTGACCATGGCACCTTTGTGGGACATATTGATCCTCGTGTGAACTTGCTGGTGTGTGCAGATTTTTGACGCCGTATGAGAGCCACTCTGAGCACTCTGAGCACCGTGTTTTGCAGTGGGCTCCTTCAGTTTTGATTTGCAAAGAAACAGGCTGACGGCTGACTGTATTGAAACTGTTCTGAAAGTTTGTGATCTTGGATCAGGCTGCCGCTTGACCGATGATTGCAAGACAGCCCCGTTCTGAATACTGTAGGGCGTCATAGGGCGTCAAGAAGATAGACGTACTGAATTGCTTGTTTGGCAAATTTCAGCCTTTCCAAGATGTTTGGAGTCTGAATATGTGGAAAACTTGCTCAGAAGGTAATTCAGCGTGCCTTTCGCAGGTGTTTGGAGTTTTTTGTAGGCTTCGCGATCGCGGTTGAGGCAAAACAAGAAGCCAATTCCTGAAAAAAATCCAGACTGGCCAGGCCAAGCAAGAAGCTCAGCAAAAGCCTCGGACTTTTGAATGTCCACACTATCCATGCTGACCATGGCAGAGACATATTTCAGGCAGCACAGGTCGATATTCTTTGTTTTCCCTGGCTTACTTTCATGCAAGCCATAGCTATAGAACTTAGATCTGCCAAAGACAAATTGAAGAGTGTGATCAGAGTCTAATTAGATGCATATTCGATTCTATCATATTCTGAATACATTCTCTCAGAAGTGAATTTGAATTATTTTGAACTTGCAGCTAACATCCGCCAATGCTGGCGGATTTTCCCAGGTCCAAGTTATTTGGCTCGACAGGATCCATGGAGCGTGAGCCAGAGGTGGTCAGTGTCAGAGTACATCAATGTATACTGATGTATACAGAATTACAGTATGAATCAGTATGATATGAAATGAAATATTAGACATGTTTTATATGATATGAAATCCAACGAATGATATATACATAATTATACATATAGTTACATACTGATATATCAAATGGCGTGCGTTGGAAGAATTCTGAGCTGGATGTAAAAAGCAACATCCAACGAATGTTGACATGGATGAATTTGGACGTTGTGAGGTACTGATAGATCAGCATTTACCACACAGGTGCCCAGCGAGAATCGGGTGAAAGTCGCGTTGCTTCTTCCATGAGTCCCGGCTGCAGGCGTGCCATGAGGCATCCTCGCTACACCACGAAGTACGCGTACATGCTGAAAACATTGACATTGAAGTGCATTACCCCAAGATGTCAGCGCATTTTAAAGTCAATGCCAGCTTTAGTGAGAGAGTTCTGTATCAGTGTTGCTACGTCGACCTCTTGCCGTGAGTTCGAAGGTTATGGACATCTTTAAGGGAGCTCGACAGCCAGCTGTAGTCCTAGCGCAAAACACCTGTCAAATCTTGCCAACACCTTTTTGCTTTCTTTGTAAGTATTGTATATATGTACATCACGTCAATCCATGTTAATCCATGTTAATCGGGTGTTGATATTTCTGCCATCTAAATGGCCAATACGATCTATTTTGTTTAGTGCGGTGCTTGCTGTGGATTTTGATTTCTCCTACGATCCCTGTCAAACACAATCGATTCTTTGAGAAGGTCCACACATCTTTTTCTCAAGGTGGTGCGTCGCATTCGCGATGGGGAATACGAAGTGGATGGGCGCCAGATCAGGCTGCAACCAGGCAAGTGATCAGGATGTGCATCAGTGGGTATGATGGACTATATGAATTTGATGGTGAATACATGTTTGTTAAAAAAAAAGTCCAATGATTTTTTCTTTTGTCCATTTTTGTGCCCTGGATCTTGAGTCTGGACTCATGCCAATCAGTCTCGGTTTTTTTTTGTTGCTTGGCGTGCCGAGACCAACACAAGGAATTATGAAGATTTTTCCTCGTCGATTCTGTGTTAGACCGGTGTCAGTGGCGGAAGCATTCCTTTTACAATTTGCCACAACTGGCCACAACTCTTTATTGGGACTCTTTCGCCACGTAGCGAATGAGCTCATGAACACTCGAGTTGTTTTGGTCTTGTGGCAACATGAATCTACATGTACCACAGATTGATGGTTGAACATCTAAGAGCCACAGACAGCTGCATTATCTGAAGATATCTGAAGCATCCATTTCCTCATGGCTGTTGAGGCTCTCCTTGTCTGGCTCACACTTGGTAGTCCAGGACAAGCCCGGGCAGACTTTTCATGCCCAGTAGCATTGCATCCTTTTGCCAAGCTACTTCGCTGCCATGGATCACTTTGTTTCTTTTGTTTCAGTGTTTCCCACTTAGGACTTTGGCATCACCAGCAATGTGTCGTTTGAAACAGACCTGCAGCAGGCGGTCAAACGGGTTGCACGACGGAGTTACTTCAAAGGTCTTCGGTTTTCTTCAATTTCTTTGGAATTATGCTTGGAAATGATTGTCATGATCAGAATACCAGAGATGTACATAGTAGGGCTCCAAATTCTCTACCCCTAAGGTTAAAACGCATTGACATGGAGATGGCCAACTCTGGAGGTTTGTTGGTATCCGTTTTTAGAGGTATGCGGTATGCTTATGTCTATCCAGTCCAAGCATTCGCAGCATAGCAATGCCTGACGATTTTTGCTGCTTTCCCTTGCTCAAGGCACCTTGCATGCTGTCAGATTTGAAGACGAAAGTCAAGTCATATCAAGTCCTTTTGATAGGTATAAAACTTCAAACTTGTCAGGCCAAGCAGTTTCCTGCTTGAAACAGGCATCGAAGAGCAAATACAAGAACTTGCAGACAGATGCAAAAGGACACTGCAGACTATCAGATATTATCAGTGAGCATCAGCATCAAGCCATTTGGAGGAATCAGTCGAGCTGAAAGGCTGCAGCAGGAGTATTTCTAGATACATTCACCTTTGATACAGTACAGATACCTGCCGAGATCGAATGCAAGGCGTGGTGACCGCGTTCACTTGTCTCGTTGTTATTCAGTGGGCGAGCTAGAGAGTGACAAGGCAACTTTAGAAAGCAGTTGAATGTGTTTTTTTGCTTTCCATGGAGCAAGTAGGAAAGCACAGACGTGTCTATGACAGAAACGCGCCATTTTTTTTGCCTTGTTAATCCTTGTTGTTGCAATGCCTCTGGAACATTTGGAACTCTGAGCAAAGGTCATGTCAGGCATCCGACGCTGCCGCCTGGTAGGGCTCACTTGCAGCGGCCAGGTAGACCCTTGGGGTAGCCAGATGATCGCAGTCCTATTTTTGTGCAAACAGTGTGGTTCAGGTTCAAACCTCTGGATGAACCTAAAAGATTTGTCTTGAAGATTATGAAGAATTTCAAGGATGAAGGTGAACTTATGAAGGAACAACACTTCCTCTCCAGTGAAAATTGTGTCATGGTTCTGGTTGTCTAGGTCCTGATTGTGGAGTCCTGATTGTGGATTTCAAAACCCAAAGGGGACTTGCTGCCAGTGTTTCGCAGGCTGTTTGGCCGTTTCGCAATTCAGAGAAGGAGCACTTTGAGGTTCAGCGTCAGACTAGAATGGTCTTGTGAGTCTTGTGACAGCAACCCAATGCTGAAGTGTGAGAAGGATGTTGAGTCACAATTTGGAGCAGCTTTTCTTGGCTATCTGTTTCGGTCGGGACGGGTTCCTGTTTCCCCGTTTTGGACAAATTTCATTGGAAAGGGATGACGGGAAATCGATTCACTGGCGTCTCGGGCATCAGGGAATGGGTGAGTACATTGATCCAATCAATTGTGGAAAGCGCAGAGGGAAAGGCTTTCCGGGAAAGGACCACATTTCTTGGAGGTCCTGTTCCAGCATAGTACTATGAGTATAGAAGTTGGAAGTGAGAGACAAGTCACCCTCAGAAGATCATTGTCGGCAGGTCATCAAGTCTGCCTGTCGTATTTGTCATAGCATGGAGGAGACAGGGACGCTTCGTTCTTCTTCGCAAGACCAGAATTAATTCACACTTTGCGAAAAGTCTCAATGAAGGTGGCGAAGCGGATGATAATAGCTGGTTGATACAGTAGTTTTTTTTGTATGTGGGATGATCATCATTGACTTTGTGTGACTTTTTGCGTCTTTCATTTTCTCTTGTTGGATTGAAGCCACCATTCCGGTAGATCTTCATCTCCATGCTTCCGTTTTGATGCAGGACAGCCGTGATGATCCATTGGTAGCACCATGCCGTTGCGACGGCTCATTGAGATACGTGCACAACACTTGCCAGCAGGCTGGTGATGATGGTTCGATCCAGCCAATCCACCATGACAGGTTAAGCTTTGGTACTTGGACACCGAGATAGTTGTTTCATGTTCTTTCCCTCAGCTTCGAACAAGGCTTGGCTGTCTCATCGGCGCGGACCGGTGGATTTCAATTGTGAGCCAGAACCTTTGGTTTTTTTTTGCACGGATCCTTCCCAATCAAAGTAAAGTAAAGCAACAAGAGAATCAGCAGAGATCGAATGAGATCGCTGCAGTGCTTTCCAGACCTCCATGATTGGCTCAAGTTGCTAAACCGCTGTGCTTTTCTGTCAGCTTGGAGCCGCATGAGAGGTGCTTCTCGTCAACGGCTTCGAGCCGGCCATACCGGGCTGGCGGTGGGAGTTTTGGCCACCGGCTGTGCCTTCACTGCTGGTACCTCTTCGCATGCCTTGCGTTCCCTGAGTGCTTGCAGCGCGAGGCGCGCACCCCGCTGGGAACCTTTGCAAAGGTATGGTGGTTACAGTGGCGCCTTGCTAGCTGCTGTCTCAGGCGTGCCAGTGCTGAGGTCCAGGTTCAGTCAGGCAAGGCGAAGTGCCAAAAAAGAAGTCGAGGAAGAAGGAGGTTTCTCCTTAGAGCCTCCAAGCGGCACTCGTGACTTCTTTCCCGAGGACATGCGGATGCAAAGATGGCTCTTCGATCGGTTTCGGGAGACTGCGCAGCTGTATGGATTTCAGGAGTATGACGCTCCAGTGTTGGAGAGCGAAGAGCTCTACAAACGCAAGGCTGGGGAGGAGATCACGGAACAGATGTACAACTTCCGAGATAAGGAAGGTGCGGCGGTGACCTTGCGGCCCGAAATGACGCCTTCATTGGCACGCATGGTTCTTTCGTTGATGAGGGCAGAAACAGGCGCTATTGCGGCAGTGCTGCCGTTGAAGTGGTACTCAATCCCACAATGCTGGCGATTTGAAACAACACAGAGAGGGAGGAAACGAGAACACTACCAGTGGAACATGGACATCGTTGGTGTGTCGGAGGTAACTGCTGAGGCGGAATTGCTCTCGGCAGTGGTCTCCTTCTTCGAAAGCGTTGGGATTACCTCCAAAGATGTGGGGCTGAAAATCAACTCACGGAAGGTCTTGGCAGCGGTGCTCAATACCGCAGGAGTGCCTTCTGAAAAGTTTGCAGAAACCTGTGTCATCATCGACAAGTTGGACAAGATTGGTGCCGATGCTGTGAAGAAAGACCTGGCCAAGTTGGTGGGCCTCTCTCCGGAGGTGTCAGATACCATCGTGGCCGCCACCGGAGCCAAGACCCTGGAGGAGTTCGCGGACATTGCTGGGGTGGGCGAGAGCTCAGAGGTTGAAGAGCTGCGTAGACTTTTTGCACTGGCAGAGGATTATGGCTTTGCAGATTGGCTGCAGTTCGATGCATCCGTGGTGCGGGGTTTGGCTTACTACACCGGCGTGGTCTTTGAAGGCTTTGACCGGGCCGGTGTGCTTCGGGCCGTGTGCGGTGGCGGGCGCTATGACAAATTGCTGGAGTTGTACGGATCCAAAAAGGAAGTGCCCTGCGTGGGCTTTGGGTTTGGCGACTGTGTTGTCATGGAACTCTTGAAGGAAAGAAAAGTGCTTCCTGATCTGGGAGCGAATGTGGACATGGTGGTGGCTGCATACAATGCCGATATGATGGGCAAGGCCATGAACGTGGCGCGACGCCTGCGGCTGACGGGCAAAAGCGTGGATGTCTATCCGGAGCCCGGACGGAAGGTCAAGAAAGCTTTCCGCTACGCCGACAAGGTGGGCGCAGCCAAAATTGCCTTCGTGGCACCAAATGAATGGGAGAAAGGTGAGGTGCGCATCAAGGACTTGCGATGCGCTCCCGACACACCAGATGAGAAGAAGCAATGCGACATCCCCTTGGAGAAGTTGTCTGAGCTGGACAGTTTTTTCTCCTGAAATGCGGTCGTAGCGTCAGTGGTTCGAAATGGAAAAGGTGCCAAAGGCATCTCCCACCAGCTATTGTTTGAACATTAAGAATTCCATAGCCTTCACCGCGTCCATACATCGCATGGATGCAGAGTATTTTCTATTTGCAATTTTCAGCAGCGGTTGTGTTGTCAAAAAAAGAGGATTATCGCTGTGATTAGCTGAGCTAGTTTCCAAGTTTGCAGCCCAATCAGGACTATTTGATTAATCAACTAATCAGGAGAGTTCCTCAATGCTCGCTGGTCAGCCCTTTGGATGCCGAGGCTTTGCCGCTCAGGTCTGGCGTGTCGGCTAACAATGGCCACACGTTTCCAGGTCCTTTTTGTGTTGTTAGCATCTGTCGGGACCTCAGGCTTTGCGGAATTCAGAGGCTGGACACATGACATGGAAATGGTTGCAGCCAGCACCACATGAGATCTCAGCGAGCACTGGCAGCAAGTCTACTGCGAAGCGAGGACTCTTGATTTCTTCTTCAGATCTAATGATACATCTTTGTGATCCTGGCTTCCACATGCGTCTGAAAGAAGTCATTTATCGCGGCCCGAGGTCTTGCTGTGGTCAGCTCAACTTGGCTCCACATGGCAGGTCTGGACATGTCTGGACGCTGTTGCTAGTCAACTCTCAACAAAAAGAGTAACGCCCGCACACACACACACACAGACACCTGCACGCACACATTGGATCACATTGGATATCATGGATATTCATGGATAATGTATGGGTATTGGAAAGATTAGGTCCAGCTACATCAAAATTGGGTTAAGATTATCATAG
The DNA here is from genome assembly GCA_003297045.1 of Symbiodinium sp. clade C Y103. Taxonomy (NCBI): domain Eukaryota; class Dinophyceae; order Suessiales; family Symbiodiniaceae; genus Cladocopium; species Cladocopium sp. clade C. The sequence goes on from BGPT01001570.1 coordinate 37,531, forward strand.
ATGGTCAAAACCCACTGTCCTATATGTCCCTTTGGGCCTTGATTTTTGAACCGTCCCCATTTGTTTGCTTAAGAGGATTCAACCCTGTCAAAGTCATACATACAGTATCTCCAAAAGCTCCAGTTGGCTTGGCTTTTCAGGGCATGCAACTGGCTGGAAAACTTCTTCTGGCCGGCTGGCGCAACGTAGGTGCCATCGCACAGAATCTTCGAAATCCTTTGATTATTTTCATGTCAGCATGCGTTCAGCATGTCTTTGCCATGAGAACCTCAGATGCATCGAATACGTCGCATGGGATGTTGGCTGTGAATCTGTGAATCTTTATGTAAAACCGCTGCGACTGGTAGCCAGGACGAGTGAGTCATCTTTTCTCAAGTCCACAGTCACAGCCGGGGGCCTAGAGTTCAGACAGCAGCTCACGTATATCTTTATATATAAGGATCACACATACTGCACATGGATGCAAGTGGAATGAACTTCTGTAGATGTTTGATGCTTTTACACAGGGGTTTGTCATGGTTTGTCCAAACATAGATAGCCCCCAATCCATCCAAATCCCATGGATTATCATTGTTTTATCATCACTTTTATCATGATCTTTTCATGTTCGGCATTTTAAACTGGCCATCACTGGGTGGATTTTGATGGAATTCCCCTGGTGTCTCAGGGCCCCGGACTTTCTGAACTTCTGCCAGACCTTCACTCAATGTGCACAACAACGAACGGTGGGCGGCTGGTTTTTTTTGTCTGTCTCAAGCCCATGGGGGGATGGGCCGGAGACATGGTCATTTAAAAAAGTCAGAGGTATATATATATATATATTCATATATACATATTATAATACATATTGTATCACATATATCAAAAAATGATAACATATATCAGGATCTACGAAACTATGTTCAAATATACCAAAAGCTAGAGTAAAGAGTGGGGAGATGACAACCCTCTGGGTATAGAATTGGGTGCCAAATTTTGAGACAACCAAATAACAAGCCCAGCGACAGGTGGTTGCCATTGTGACCTTGATGGTGGCACTGAACTTCTTCCGCTCGCATCGTCCTGTGCTCTTGGGTGAGGCGCAAGGGCAGTCAATGATGGCATTGTTGGAATTTCCTGCCGTGAATCTGCACTGGTTCCAGACTTTGAATAGAGATGAACAGAGAACTCTGCAATACTTTGTCACAAAGGATACAAAGGAATGGTTTCTGCTTGTGTCTCTGTGTGGACCAGTTGCTTGAAGCACACGAATCTCAGAGCTCTCCCTGGGTTTGAACATAGGATACCCCCAAAATTAGCTGCTTAATCACCATATACAATATATACAGTATCACCATGTTCCCTACTCAAATTGTCATTTGGGGGGAGACCCCACTTTCAGACCCCCGGTCTTTGTGTCTTCAAGGAACTCATGATCAAAGTGTGTACGGTGAAAATTGGTGGCCGGGACCTTAAAAGTTTCAAACCACTCTACTCTTGCCACCTGCAAACATGATTGTCACTTCCTACAGAATTTGGGTCAACAATGAGACAATAGACTTTTGTAATATACACACAAAGATTATGCATTATATAATATTATATATATACATATATTATAGAATATTGATCAATATTGTTGCAATTCTTCTCATTCTCTTTCTCTGAAGGCAGCAAAGTCCCAGACCGAGACCTTGACATGCCTTGACTTGTGAAACTTCCATGGGACGTGTGGAAGATCAGCTGAGGCTGTGTCCTGGTCTTGTTGCATGAGATAATTTGGGTCTTCCCTGCTGTGAAGAAGATGGCCCCGCTCTATGCATGGAGTGCTTTAGGTGCGCGACAGGCAATATCAAGATGCGAAATGAATCTGACATGTTTTGATATGGCTACCCATATCTGTTCGAATCCATGAACTCATGGACGAGCTGTGCATTTGGAACAAGATTATGCAAAAATCCGACAATGTCTTGATACACTGAATCTCACATCCAAATACCTCAGCGGCACACCGACCGCATGACACAGGGCACACACTGCTGATGGACACCTTGATCTTGGCCTTCCTCCGGGTACCTCGTGAGGAGCAACAAGAGCAGAGACGTCAGGTAGTGCAGAGTATAGTTTATTCGTCAGAAGGTCTTATATATAATATTTTATTGTATCCATATTACATTGTACCATATAACATAGAGATATAATTATGATATTGTATATGTTTATATAAAGGCATGATATCTGGAACATCCTCCTTATTTCATTTAAGCCTTCCATTTCCCGATTCCCAGGAGCGCTGTGGACGTCAGGCCTTTTGCCGCGTCTTACAGGCTGCGGTGAGTTTGACTGGAGACTTTTTACCGTGCCTCGGATTGGATGGTGGTTCGAAAGAGGAAAGGATCAGACAATATGTTATATATATATATATGATAGCATCATTATATTGAAGATTCTTATGTATATATATATATATTATGTATATACATGTACATATATGATTACGTATATGTATCTAAAGATAATTCATTTGATATGGTATATAGTAGTATCATTATACTATATATATAGCATGTAAACAATGTGTATATATTGTGAATTGCCCTTGAGCTGTAGCAGTCGGTAAAAGGGTTTCTTACTAAACACGACCTCCAAATGGTGCACCATGAATTCACATTTTTTTCACAAAAGGATTACGGTAGTTTGGGAACATGTGGGAAACTTTGGACTACAAAGCCCGTCGACCCAGCTCAACTGTAGCAATTTCTGGTTCTCAAACATCACACATCACAATTTCAGGATGTGCGCTTTTCTTGGCTCAGCTCCGCACTTTTTTGCTTGCTTGCGCCAACCTCTGGATTGGCATAGAAAAAAGATAAATAAGGATCCTTGCAGTAAACTGGACTTAAGAAGTCAGCAGCTAGTTTTGACCTCTTTCCGGAGTCGGCGGCCAAGATCCAGGTTTGCAGCTGTCTTCTTTCTTTGGCTTGCCTCCATTGGGATGGTCGTGGCTGCTTCACTCGTCCCTTGGAGGAGGTCAAGACCAGTTGGGAATGGCGGAACTGATCCCCTTTGTGAAGACCAGATTCAAGTTGTATTTTGTGCAGCAGTTAGATATTCGACATGTCTGAAACGCCGCTGATTTGTCAAGTTTATGTGAATTCCCGCACTCTTTCCAAGGTTCCATGCATGGCCTTGCTCTTGCATGAAGCTGCCAAACGCTCAGTCACGGACCGCACCTCTTTGCACAGACATACAACACTTGCACTCTTGTTCGCCTTTGTTCCGACATATCAAGATTCTTAGTGCCTTCCCACGCTTGCAAGTCTGTGGCAGTCCACACCTTTCAAATTGTTCAAGAGCGGTCTGAAGCAAATTTCAGGAAAGGAAAGCGTGACCAATAACCTTCTGATTGGTTTGATTCTTCCCATCAAATAGTGATTCCAAGCGCAGACTGTGACCGTTTGATGGTAACCCCCCTGATCGATCATCTAAGCTGCTCCATCAATTGATCAATGTCCAAGGTGAAAGACTTGCGACGGCGTCGCCTGCAACATGGAACGGTGCAAATGGTACGCTCTGCATATCCTCTGGGACGACATGGTGTTAAGATGTGTCGAATATAATCAGGATCAAACCAAATCTGAGGGATTGGAAGAGGACAAGGACTCTTATCATGGCCACTTTCATGAGCTATACTAGTAGTTTGCATTCGCTGCCATGCAAGAGACTTGAGAAAAAATGAGGTACAATGAATAATGGTTGATGGTACACGCCGTAGTCCATCAATGCAAGTTCACCAGCACATGAAGCTGGCTTGGTCGTGCAGTTGTGCCCAAATCGACCCAGAATTGAAATCATTTCAGCCCTCGTCGTCGCCTCGTCCTTGGAAACTTGGTCTGTTTGCCAGGCAATGTTCATTGTGTGCTTGGCCATCAGAATCGCTTGCACATTTGCTGCCGAGTTCTTGGATTTGCCGGGGTTTAACAAGGCACTGTTGTCCCTGCCTGGTATCATTGATGTGACTGGTTGGAAGCCTGAGAATGAAAGGTTGCCTGCTGGTTTGAACATGTTTGAATCTTGCTGGGTATTATTTGTCAACAAATTTATGCACTTCAGACCACTTGGTCCCGCTGGCGTTTTACTTTTCTTTTAGTGAAGACCAAGATCGTTTGAAGATTCTCGAAACTTTCTCAAAGAATGTGGAAAGGCCATGAAAAGCCTACAGTTTGTCCTAGTTGTTTCCGTATCCCAGATGGCCTGAGGCCAATGTCGCCAAGGGTGACGGAGATGGCTTGGCACAGTGGCAAGAGTCCCAGCATAGCGGTGCTATCACAGGACTGCAGTGGTCAGTTTTTGGATGAGGGATTCTTTGAATCTGATTCGCAAATGTATAGTTTTCAAGCAAAGATGAACATGTGGAAAGCAGCCTTGGTTCTACATTTGAGCCAAAACATGAAGAAGCAAACTCTGCTCGACCCAGACTCTCTTGAGAATGCGACTTCGGACACTGGATACGACTGTCACGTACCCCCGGGAACAAGCCCGGCAATGGAGATGCAATGGAATCAGTTGAGTAAGAGGTTCACAACAGATGAAACAGATAATCTGGACAAAAAAGTTCGAAGAAAGGTTGGGCACTATGGAGATCTATGGAGCAGATTATGTGGGATACATCATAATTTGATGTACAGTCATGTACAATCATCATTTACGCAACTTTTCCATCTGTTTGTTCTGCACAACCCATTTGAATGATGTCTGGATTTATTTCATGTGTCATGTGTTTTTTTTCAATGTGTTTTTTCGGTATTACTTCGTTTGGCCCTTGCATGCCACTGACCCCAGGTTGGAACGTGGGTCTGTGGCACTTTGGCTTTCACTCGAGGCAGCTGAAAGAGTTTGTGCTTCTAATGTTGAGCAGAGAGCCAGTAGTGAATCTGGTATATCCTCTCAGCAGTCTACCCGTAGCTCATTTTTTGCGGAAGCAGCTCCTAAACTAAGATCGCTAGCATTGGAAATGGGCGGAATCCCATTGCAACAAATCACCCACGGGTTGGTGGTTTCAAAAAATGTGTCAAGTGCATTTTTCTACCTGCCTGGGGTGCTCGGGTGACTCACCAACCAGTCAGCATTTAATTTGCTTTGCCCATTGAGTCAATTGAGCAACCTGTGACAGATGGCCACCCTTATCGACTTCTCAATTGTCCGGAACAGTGTCTCCTGTGCTCGTGATGGAACGTCTCAGGCCAGTTTGTTTTGCGTGGTGCCATCAATCTGATTGGGTTTGCTCTAGAGTCTAGAGAGGGTTTTGCATTTTTGGCCGTATAAAAGCTCTACTAAATCTCTACATTTTGCTTCAAGTTTGGCAAGACGTCGTTGGCAGAACGAGATGAAACTGGGGACTTTTCAAATACTCACAGTGCTTTGCATATACTGTAGTTGTCTTCAATATGGAAACGGCAGTGTTGAACAACATCATACAGGTCCTTTGGACGATGGCGTGTTTGGGACAGGCAGGTGGCCTGAAGTTCCAGCGCCTGACTTGTCAATGGTCGGTTCATTTTATGGAACGACGCAAGTGACATGAGTTCTAGAAAACATGGAAAGTTTAAACAGATCCTCAGATGCGTGTGATTTGCTGTATTGAACGGAATGACATTGATGCGTTTCCATGCGTATCCTACATCCTTGATACGGGTTTCAGTGAAAATTGGTAGACATCAGTAGACCCTGATGCTGACTTTCCTGTCGTCCAAGCCAGTGATTTTGGACGTGTCTTTGCAATCCCGCAGCTGACAGGTTGTGTTGGTGGTGTGCAGCTACTTACACTTTGCCATGCCTCGGATGTTGCATGTGGAAGGCTTGATCAATGTGGGTATCTGTTTTTTCTTGGCAGTACAGTGACCCCAAAAAGATAGAAAAGTATAGAAAAGTAACAACCCAGTAAAATGGTGATAAATTAGGTTTCATGAGGTTTCTATCTTTATTGGGGTGCTAATGTCCCAACCAGCGGGGTTCCCCAGAGGAAACTCGCCCATGTTGATTCAGTCTCGTGGATGGCGGGCTCGGGGTTGCCCTGCGCAGGTTGCAGAAGCAGATCGTTCCCCTTCCCTGCGCCCCGTCGACAAGGCCTGCAGTTGAGGGTGATCAACTAGGCGTTTTAGAAAGTCAGGCAGTGAAACTAATCAGGGAATTTCATGTATGTATACATACACACATAATTCACTTTCATACATTGTATTGTATTATCATCCAATATCGTTCTGAAATCTTCTAAGTATCACGTATCAACAAATTTCGCTTTGCATGACTTTTTCACAACCATTTGACTTGATCCAGACTTTGTATCTTTCCCACCAGATCTGGGTCAAAGCCGAGACCTGTGTAATTCAAGAATTCCATATGACAAGTGATCGACATCTGTGGGTCGCCGGGTCTTCAGTGACCTTTTACGGAAGCATGGCCGCAGACAGCCGAAATCAGCCGAAGGTCCTCAGGAGTCATCGGTCCTGTGTCAATTTCAAGAACTACTCGCGGGAACTCGCTGTCATGAGGGCACTGTTTCACTTCAGGTCAGGGGAGACAGCGGCTCATTGCAAGTAGTTTGATGTCAGGATTTTGGATGTCCAGAACCGAAATCCTCAAGTTTCTGGATGTATTTGTACTCTTTCCCTGTTTTTTGACTCCTCAAGTTCAACACAAAGGTAAAGATAGCACTGGACAATGTCACCACGGCCATGACAGCAGGATTCTGGACAATATATGATGATTGATGTAGCTGTGCAGATCTGTACTGCATGCTGCATGAACTTGATGATGTTTATGATGATGATGATGATGATGATGATGATGATGGTGATGATGATCATCATGATCATGAAAAAGAAGTTGAATAAGGTGAAAAGCTGAAGAAAGAGAATAACATTATTCAGAAACAGAGGAAGATGACAATTATTCAATATTATTCACAACAGCAACAGAACCATCTACTAGCCCTGAGTCCTTTCTGCAGGTGGCAGCCGCATCCATGATGCTCTTGTGCTTTTGGAGCCTGGCCCTGAGTCTGGATGTGCAGGGCCAACAGCCTTGGATGGAGAGTTGCCGTTCACGACTTTTGGATGGTTTTGAAACACACCCTGACCCTGAGATCTTGGCATGTGGGAAGATGAATTACACGTCAGTCGCTGTCTGCGGTATACACTCTGAGTCATCACAAGTGTGCACAATATTGAAGAAGGGCGCAAGATTCTGGAATCATCTTGACATGTGTTGGGATACTCCACCAAGGCATCCATGCTTCTGTTTTCCGCGCTTGGTTCAGAAGGATGAAGCAGGCAAGGTCGGGACTGGCGTGAGCACATGCAACCTTTCATGTGCGGAGCAGTTGTGCGATTTTTCTTTGTTTTTTGTTTTAAGGATCAACAAGATGCGGGAGAAAGGTTGCAATAAAAGTTTCTGGTTGACCACATTGCCTCGAGCTGCTCATATGTCAAGCCGCTGGTGTTTGCGTATCAAGGGACGGACGTCGAATTCTGCTATCCCGAAGCTGTTTTTTCCTGAGATGCCTAGCAGACTTTGTTTTGATCTAGTCATCGCATTCTAGTTGTTGGCTACCATGCATTTACTCATACGGTAGAGCAGGGGTGTGACAACCTTAGGCAATCTTAGACAACCTTTTAGACTTGCCACCACCCTCGGCCGAACCAAGATTAGATGGAGCCATCCAACGATGTCTCCAGCTCAACACCGCGGAGCAGAAAAGCTTGGGTGCCAATTCTCACAGTGATATGGCTGTGTGCCATTTATGGGCGGTGTGGGTATCCAGCCAGTCTCCTCTGGCAAAAAGTGAGACCTTCACCCTTGCTGAAAGTCATGTCCTTCAACCTCCGTTATGACAATGAAGCCGACAAGAAGCACGGCTATGGGTGGGAGAAGAGGCTACCTGCCGTTGTAGATCAAATCATGAAACATCATCCGGATATCATTGGAACGCAAGAAGGACTGCTCCATCAACTTCACCAGCTGAAACAAGCGTTGGCAGCTCATGGTATGAACTACTCCTCTTGCGGCTCACCCCGTGATCGATTTTTGGGATGCGTGCCATGCGGTGAGCATTGTGCCATTTTTTCTCGCTCATCATTGGAAGCTGTGATGCAATCAACCTTCGCTCTATCCGAAACACCAGCATGCATTGGTTCCAGATCCTGGGGAAGTGGCTGTCCAAGAATCGCCACCTATGCCTGGTTTCGACTGGATGAAATGGCGACAACGGGGAATTCCGACTCGGCACAATGTGTTCTGTTCTTGAACACACATCTTGACCATGTTTCTTCAAGAGCACGACGCCTAGGATCTGAGCTCATAATACATGTCCTGGATGAACTTGAGAAGGTCCCACCTGCAACATGCGAACACCTCGCGACCATCGTGGCAGGAGATTTCAATAGCCTCCAACGGAATAGCCGTGGAGTACCTGAACCACCTTTCGCAGTGTTTCGCTCTTTTGGCTTCCGAGATGCTTGTAGTGAATTTGGTGCCCGAGATTCTCCTTTCTCAACCTTCCATGGCTACAAACCAGCCTCTGCCTTGCATGCAAAATGTCCTTCAACCTTTCGCCATGGGATGATTCATGGGCACATTGATTGGATTCTTTGGCGCGGACCTTTGAAACTCCTTGACTTCCAAGTAGATACTACTTTGAAGGATGGGCTGCCGCCATCGGACCATTTTCCTATTATCGCCACCTTCGGAGTGCAGAATCAAAAATGAATGCTGAGCCCCAGAATATCTTCAAGAAAAGCATAATCTTTTTGTGACTCAAAATGTTGACTGATATATACTGATATTGACTTTGGACTCAAAATATTGATTTGTATATTTGTCTTGACTTTATATGGACAACACTTGACATTGTCGGAAAGTTTCGTATGTAAGACCGACCGCAGAAGAGCGGGTGTGCCTAGATGATCCTAGATGGTCATTCAACCTGTTGCATGGGGGTTCCCGATGGTCCCAAGACAGATTGATTGATTTCATCATGTTTTACTCGTGCATTCCATAATCTGCCAAGATCAGATCTTGACGTTTTGGCGTCACTCTGTCCACGATCATGATGCATTGGATTTCCAACGCCCTGGTTGTTTCATTCTGGCATGATCTCTGGCTAATCGATTTTGCGTTTCGAAGCTTTTACATCTTTTACCCCATGAGTCTGAAAATGGGATGGGGTATACATCCCCATATTGTAATTTTAAGAAGGAACATGATAAAAAACAATCACATTTTTGGGTACCCTATTTTCAGACAAACCCTCACCAGAAATTACCACTTGCATCCGTTTGCAACGGGTCACTGCAACATCATGACGGCCACGATATCGTACTGAAGGGACGTAAACGCATCATAGTGTCTACGCACTTCAGCGGGGCAGAAGCATTGCCACTGGACCTGCTCGCAGGTCGTCACTCAGGCGCTGACTCACATCGAGCCAAGTCAAGTCAGATGCCAAGCAAGGGAACTGATGTGACAGGGCAGTTCAAAGCAGGAGGGGGGTTGAGCCAATATGGACCAGGATGGGGCAGGATAGACCGGAAGGTATGACTTAGTCTCATCAAAGCATTGGCTCGAGTGACTGCAAGCATTGCAACCATCAACTTCATTCTTCTGATAAGGGTTTGAAGAGATATTGGGTGCACTTTGAAATTAGATGATTTATTTAGATGGTTTCGCTTCCTTGAGTACTGTTTAGTAAGTTTGATCCTCAAAATGACGAGAATCCGGGGCCCCAAAATGTGCTCCACACTGAGGGCCCTTTTAGAAATCATAGAACTTTTCGTGCAGCCGAGGTGACCTTCTTTGATCACCCTTGCCACAAAACGCATTACCGGCTTCCGACAACGCCACCAAGCCCCGGCTGAAAGCAGCCTCTGCGTTTCTTAATTCGCCCAAATCTCAATGCGCTTGCAGAAGTTCGGGCTGAATTGTGTAGAGAATCTTTGGATATCTTTGGAATCTATCTAAACTCGACAGGTTCAGCCAAAGGATACATGCTGATTTTTTGTCCCAGTGTCTCAGGCCTCTGGAGTGGATTTTTGCACATCTTTCAAGATCTTTCAAGATCAAACCTGCGCATCATTGCTTTCCCAATGGATAACTTTGTCAGAGAGCGTTGGTCGTGAGCAAGAATACTGGGATCTGACTGGGACAATGTAAATAGAGTTGCCTCGTTCCTGTGGAAGTGGATTCATTTAGAAATATTTAGAATGAATTCTTCACTTTTCACTTTCAGCTTAGTAGTGAGGAGTTTCCGGGAGGATTGCAGATGATGTTGGTCTCAAATGCCAGTCTTTCGGAAAAAGAAACAGCGTTGAGGTAACAGGTATGCAGTTCCCTCGATGATAAACCCAAGTGCATCAACACAGAACGAGTCTCTTCCAGGGTTCTGTTGTTGCATTCTGTTCGCGGCTTCAGCAACCACAAAGAGAAATGTAGTGGAATGCCATCCAGCAACCGAAAACCTTAAGACTGGTATATCATGCTTCCTCCTGCATGATACCCTTTCCAAATGTAGAAGTATCATGAATCTGAATCATGCAAGATGTAATCCACCACTGGGATATTTTGAACCTTTTGGGCGGATTCAGATGCGGCAAAGGGCAGCTGATTTGATGGTCAGGCTGCCTTTGCGTCTGACTCACTGCATGGAGAAGGATCACCTGCAGTGGGAATCTCAGTTCGCAGTGATTCCCGGGCGAAATGTTGGGCCCAGACCGTGAGGAGTTCCAGGATCACTTTTTTCTGCTCGAAAGACGCCACGGTCAAAACCTATGCCTAGATCTTTAAATCGGGTTGGATGTTCACTAGGGTACCAGGGTGCGTTACACATTGCCATTAGACATCATTTGACAGTCTTTTTGTGAGTGATGACCATCCTTCATCACTTGCTTTCGGACTAGCTGCTGGAAAGCAAAGGAACTGTCCCGAGGCTCTAAGAAAATTCTTGGGTCCCTGCATGGATTTACTCTTTGGACAGAATTTATTGGAGCATGTTGACCTTGTGTTCCTTACAAACACTGGCGCGCCTGAGATTCCTTGAACAAGTTCAGGATCTAAGACTCATTCGCAATATAATATTGACAACAAAATCCCCACTGCTATTTCCTTTCTAAAAGTTGGAGGTACCTACTGATATCATATCCTACTTATGTAATTCCAAAGGGGATGATAAGTATTGATAAGTATCTGATTTGATGCATTTTCAAGCCAAGGTGGCACGCCTGCCACGAGAAGCGCCCCACATTTGCACCGGCTGAGCACGTGAACTCCTCCAGGATAGAGGCGGGCTCTGAAATCAGCAGTGACCAGTTAACCCTGGTTGATTGAATCAGTTTATTGGTTATGAATCTGAAATAGGATACTGGATGAGGATAGGCTGCTTTAGGGGGTTTTACTCCCTGGCTGGGTATTATTTATGAGCCAATGGGATGATGAGTGTTGAACCAAACAGTGATTGCAAGGAATCTTTGATTATGCTATGGCCGGTAGTTGAAGAAGATTCAATCTGGCTCGGCATGATGTCGTCTCGGGGGGCAAGCTATGACAAGTAAAGATAATCATCAGAACAAGACGAGAAGCAACAGATTTACAAGTTGTTTTGTGCATGAAATGACAATAAATGACATATCTACAGCACCGTGGATTGATGCATCTAGTTGCACCACCGTGGATTGATGCATCTAGTTGCACCACCCTGTGCCTGAAATTCCGATGCATTTCTTGCACATTGGAATGCCTCCTCAAAGTCTACCTTTTTCACAGATTTGCTTGACTGCCGCTTCAGCTTTTCTCTCAGCTCATTCATGTCTAGAACTTCCTGCTTATTTCGCGCGGTGAATTTGCTTCTTGGCCAAAGACATGCAAGCGCATTCTACCCCGGGATAGCTAATCACATGTGTCTCAGTATATCATCACTACTTCAGACAAGTTTATTATCACAATATCAGAGCTAGATGAAATCAGAAGGCATGTGTAGGGTTCCACCCTTCTGGTGATGGAAGCAATGATCAGTCCGGTCAGTGCTTCAAGATCGCTTGCCAAATGCACATTCGGTGCGATAAGTGTTTCACTCGTACGTGACGACAAAGGAAGAGAGCAAAAGCATTGCCTTGCTGAGAGAACACTAAGACTAGTAATGGCTGTGTCTGAAAATGGAGTATGTATGCCGCTGTATGCCATATCGTTGTGTACCCAAATTGCAATTTTGATGCGGAAAATATCCGAAAATGATGAAGCATTTGATTTGGGGGTACCATTCCTGCACTGGCTGAGGTGAGTTGGGGATGGAAGACATTGAGCTTGCTCAGGATCCCAGAGATTGGCAGATCAGGACTCTGTTGAAACATGTCGAAACTACTACTGGCGCTCTCTTTCGTTGAAACAACATACCCGATATACACACATCAAATATTATGTCACATGTCCTGTAAGATCTCTGTGCTGATTCCATTAATCAGCAGCTTCTTTGAGCTGAGGTTCTTCAGCAATGGCGAAGCCTGCAACCGGATGGAGCAGTCTTCAGGGTGCGATTCTTAGCTGTGGTACTTCTAGATAGCTGTGCGATTCTTAGCTGAAGCAGCGTATCAGTGGGATGTTTGGTGGTTGGATTCCACAAGCTCCGATTCCAGGCGGAATGTTTGGATGCCGCGATTTCCATGGTCGGCAATTTAATCGCCGAGTCTGGCGCGCAACGGTGTTTGCAACGAAAAGCCTTGCAGCTTTTAAGAGTAGACGACAAAGTCCAAGTGCCAGTGCTGGTACAAATGCTACAAGTAGATGAAGGCTTTGTTTTTGAACCCAAAGGAGGGAAACGCAAAGGAGATGCATCCAATGCAGAATCGCCTTCAGACACCACTGAGACCTCTCCCTCGGCAGTGGTGTACTTTCCTTGCTTTTGGCAAGCGATGCATGAACTTCAAAAACGTTTGGCTGGTAGCGAGCAAAGAAACGAATCGGAAGGCATAGCAGTGGAGGTGTCAAGCTTTCGGGATGCTGCCTTGGAGTTAGCTGCTTCACAAAGGCTTACCACAGCAAGCTTTGCTGACCTTTTAGTGTCATTCAAAGGATCTTCTACAGATCCCAGCGCTTGGGATGGACTTTTGGAGTCAGTTCGCTTCCTGATGCATGAGAACCAGTCGAAGCAAATAGCAACGCAGAGCGCCACTTTGCAACAGCTGGTACTGGCGCAGAAGCCAATGTCCATGACATTTTTGGCCGCGATTCTACTTCCATGGCTCTTTGAACTTTGTGAAGATTACCTCCGAGGTGTGGATGTGTGATAATTTTTCTGCTGTTCAGTGGTGACACCAATCCCATTGCTTGTTCAAAGCTGGTTCTCATATGTTCTCATAGCTTCTTGAAAAGCATTAAAGATGCAGAAAAGTTGTCTTCTACGCAGTCAACTGCAATCAAGAATCCTAAAGATGCCCTATATCTGTTTTCTGTGACAAGGGCAAGGCAGCGACAAACCATTCCTGGCAGTTTCGGCATCAACTTCTGCCCAAAGAAATAGAGTTGGAAAGGTGCCTGACCATTGCGCTGCAGTGCGCCTGCACTCTCCTGCCAGAGGTGGAAGAGCAAGTCTACTTCGAGGAGTCAAAGATGTCTTGGGCTGCAGCACTCGGGAGGCCTATGAGCTTTTGTCCAAGGGTCACTGGGCCATGAAAAATGGCGGAAGTTGGGAGTCGAGATCTCGTATGGTCTCGTCTAGCTCGGTAAAACATTATAAAACCCTTGAGATTTTGCTGCCTTATAGTCATAGTAGATTTCGTGATGAAAAACAGAACCGTGTAATTGCGACTTGTCTCAAATCTTAAATCCTGTTGAAGGAGATCTAAAGTTGATCATGACGTACGTCTCAAGCTGACGGTTTTTTTTTAGCAATGCTTCACTGTTTCTTAGACCTTGTTACTGAGACCACATGAAACCGCCAATACAGTCTGGTTGCAGGTGACTCTAGGACAAGCAGGTTTGAATGTTACTGACACAAACCATACTAAGCATGCCCACCATTGAGATCTGCGGACGACCTACCTCTTCTCATTGTGATCTCATGGAATGCATGCTGCTGGATGCTGCTGCGTGCTGTCATAGTCTATAGTCTTCTAGTATGTGAAAAAATGAGGACAGTGGGATTTGGAGACAGCCCTCCGTCAGCACGACTTGTTGAACCAGCTGCTCGGCAATGGTTCGCGGATGTTCGTGGTGCTGTGTTGCTTTGCTAGGAGTGCAGCGGTGACATCATGCCATGGACATTGACATACTTATTACATGTCTTTAAAGAGAAGCTATATAAATGTCATACCGTATGAATTCATGGTTTCAAAATGGTTCAATCTGTATACTTTGAAATTTGGGGGATGTTCAGAATCCCCGTATATAAACCACAGTGAACCCGCAGCAAAAGTGGGTCGATACGGTCCATGCCCGTATGCGCACCATGCCCAAAGGTGCAACACTTTGGATGCCCTTGAGGTGGGATCAAGTCATGTAGTGGGGGTGTTTCCAGTGGATGGCTGATGTTGTTTGGATGATTGTAAAACCTATAGCCAGATATAGCCAGGCTTGTCGGCCAGACTGCGTGGGCTGGAATTCGTGCAGCCAGCGAATTTGAAAGCAGAATTTACTGAGTGACTTGGAGGCCTCCTGTGACTCAGAGGGTGCAATTTCATGATTTTCCCATATTATGTTTCCAATCTGGTTCATTTATTTCAGGAGCTCCTATGGAACTATGGAAATCAGATGAAATCAGACAGTTTGCCCCCGGCAATGGCCAGGAATGCAGCCAAGATCCGGCGGGCTGAACGTCTTGGGCTAAGCTTCAGAAAACAAGACGACACCGGATTCCACTGATAGTCTTGATGGTGTGAGCAATTGCTGAATAGTATTGAATAGTCTGGGAACATCTGGGAACCATGGTTGCAGTTTCAGGTCTGCATCCCTTAGTCATCTTAGTCCAAGATGGAACAGAGTGGGCAACTGGTGAGCAGCGTGAGGTGAATGCCCAATCTGTGCCTGTGACTTCCGTGTGGGTGCAGAACCAACGGTCTGGCACCAAGGTGTCCGGAAAGGCTAATGACTTGGCATGCTACACCTCAGGAAGTTGGTCATTTTCAGGTTTTGGATGGTTATTTTTTCCAATGCCTTCCTGTAGCCCTGCAAAATTGGATCTTGCAGTTGCACAGCTCGCCATACAGAATGCTTGTATAAGATTAGCAAAGAGCATGGTCCACTCCGTTGTAATGGACCTGGTCCAAAGAAAGCAATGTCACCATCACCGGTATAGGTACATGACATATCAATATCATTCATATCAGGTCAGGTTGGATTCAATGCAGGGGTTATACTTCAACTATTTTAGGACATGCGAACGGCGCATGATGTATTTCAGGTCACCAGCTGCTGCTTCAAGTCCATTTGTGCGTGTAGAACTCAGCCTTTGCAAAGATTCAACTTCAACGACATGCCAAACCAGCCAACCATTCTGGGAAGATCTGCAGCAACTAAGGGTTTTTCAATGGTCTTCCCAGGAGAAGTCTTAGGAATCTGCAGGGTGGTTTCTGTTTCCAGGCATTGTGTTGCAGTCTTGGTGGCTCGAGTGGAGGATGGCTTGCTGTTCTTTCCTCAGCAATGGCCTTGTTGATTTTAAGTACGTTTACAAGTTTGTATCATATCAATATTTGTAAGATATCAATGTTTATATATATATATATATAATATGATTCAATATAGATTTATTATATTTGGTCATATACTAGTACGTACTACTAATTATATCATATATATACCTGTGTATATTGATTGCATTCCATCATTCAGGACCTTTTGTTTTGCCCATGGTTTTTTCTGCTCATGCCAGTGAACCTGAGGCATTGCCCATTTTGTCGACAAGTTGGGGACGTGCCGTCCGCATCTCGGAGTCTGTTGAGGCGCTTCAGCAGTGGTCACAAGTCGGACTGAGGCTCCCCAGACAGGGCCATTTGAGCCTGCCAGAACAGACACCAGAGGACACCCCCTGCTGTGGCAATTTCATGGGGGGGTTATCCAAAAAATGGGAGATACTGTATGGTATTTTGATAGGGAAAATGAATGATAAACCATCTGAATTCGGGCGAGCTTGTTCTCAGACAAACATATTTTTTGGAGCGCCAGGATGCATTGGATCAGTTTGTGGAAGCCGCTCAGAGCCAGGGCCTCAATGGGGTTTGCCCAAAAATTCGTGAAAAAAATGATGGCAATTTTTATGGGCGAAAATGCTGATAAACCTGAATTTATGGTCATTTGAATGGGATTGATAAACCATGGGATTTTGGGGTCCCAGATTTCCAAATAAGCCCATGCATGTGCGCTGCACTTATAATGTATTCACTTCAGGATGGGCATCATCTGCAATCAGTATGGGTTCAGCAGTCCTTGGCGAAGTCAGGAGAATTAATTTCCAGCTTTGCCACATGGAGCTTGGCAGTTGTGCTGCATACATTTCCAAGTTGCATTGGCAATCAACAAATGCATGGATTTTCTCAAAATGTTTTTGGTAGTTTCCTCGCATGCCGACTGTGCAGTGATTTGAGTTGCAAGTAAAAGCAAAGCTGGTGAAATTGCAAGAGAAAACAAAGCTATACTATACATCTAGCTAGATATACCGCGATCCAATTTTCTAGATATACCCTGACCAACATGTCCAAACACGACCAACATGATGACCCCAGTGGTACTTCCTTGACCAGCAGCACTCCTTGCAGGAGCTTGTTCTCATTTGATGGGCCATCATGGTAAGCAAACTCAGTGCACCCTTCTGTGATACAGCTACATGGGCATGGGTCAAAAACGGGGTAGCAAATAACCAACTAAATTGATCCAAGTCGGGATTTCTATGTACTAAACCATCCATTTTAGGAGGTTGATCAAATTGACCCATACCTACGTGCTTTGGTAGCCGTGACGCAGATCCATGCAGAGCTTTCTTTTTCCCATAATCTTGCCAGGACTGCAACGTACTCTTCCTCAAGACCCAATTCCTTGGATGTGCGACTGAACGTCGTGTTGCCGTTGAGATAGGGTCTGGAGAGTACAGCTTCCCATTTCAATGCAAACAACTAGTTCCTGTCTTGGATTTTTTTTACACCATTGTTCATATACTACTATGATCATTTTTTGCCAGATGTATGTCCAATATGACAGAGCTGATTTTGTTTGCTTCACTCATATTCCCAACAAGAAGCAGCTCTTGCGAATACTTCTAGGCGTGGAAAGGACGTCTGGTCCAGGAATCACATCTGGAGAAGCATCTAAGCAACTCCCCGAAGGGAGGCTTTCGCTTTTGGATGCCTTCGACAAGTGTCTCTTTCGCCACAAACCCTTCTGGGGATTCTGTGGCGCTTGAATTTGATTGTACAGTATGCATAGAATTCGCATTATTTTATTTCGCTGGCTGTCTTTGCCAGAATTGAATCCTTTGCAACCAAACCATTGCGAACCCAGAGACGTATAGCCATCCTACAAGATAACTTGGAGCATTTTATGACATGTTGATCCTGGATGAATTCTGTGAGTATCAGAGAATGTCTCAGCATGTTCCAACTTTACGCCGAGGCAATACCTTCCAAAGGAAGGTTTGGGACTGGGCGATAAATTGGTTTGGTGCCACCTCAGTTCTCATGAAAAAGAGCCTTCGAAGGATCCACCTTTGGTCTTAATTTGGGGGGGTGTCTGAAAATATGGGATATACAATAATATTCTAAAATAGCAGTTTAACAGAATGAAATAGAAGCAATGATGGTCCTATAACCACTTTGGGGTACCCTATTTCCAGACAAGCCCAGTTCTATCCTTTCGCTATGGGTTATCACAAAAGGGGTCAGTTGTGGCAGATCCACCAGCTGACGCCAGTCCATGCTGCAGGCATGCCAGAAAGCCCGCATTCGCGAAGAGGCTGCACAGGTGTGGCTTGTGGCTTATGGTGGCGTTCTGTAGCTTAATGGATTGGAATCGCTGGAACCAGCTGAAGCTCATGAGTCATTCGATGTCATTGGCTATCTCTGGCGATCTTTGGGATTGATCTCTACAAAGTCAGTGGATTGGGTCATGAAATCTTTGAGACGGGAATTTTTGGACAAGTTTCACAGGTTGCCACCTGTCCATTGTGTGCATGTTGATGTCAATTGGCTTTCCCAAGCTTGCACAAATGTTGCGTTTTTGGCCAACCAAAAACGCAACGATTCTGGGATTAATTCGTTCTGCCGCACGACATTATTGAGGTTTAATGAGGTTACAAAGTATTGATACAAAGTGCAGGGGTTCCCTTCAGTAAGCATAAGGTGGTTTCCGAATGTGATGCACTTCTGCATTGCCCCTTCCCAGACGGATCTCTAGTTTGCAACTACGACAGCATGACGAAACAGAAATGACGTCGTAGAAGATGTGGAACCCCTGTTGTTTTGCAACCAAACATCATCATTGATTGAACCAAGCTGAAGCTGAGTTTGGGCTTTTGCAAGTGGTGACAAAGGTGTGTACAGTTTGCCATTTGTCACTTGCAAGAGGTATTTGACATCCATGAGTATTGGACCAAACGCATCGTTTGACTTGCGAATGCACGTCATTAGGACCCACAATTTAAGTTAGCCATATGTCATTTTGTACATTGATTTGGTCAATATTGTGTATGTGTCAAGTTTGCACCTTCTTTGGCGCTGTATCATGGATTGCCAGTTATCGAGTTAATTACTGCTGGGCAGTGAATCTTTGCACATGGCGTTGTAATGATGTTGATTATGTTCTCATTGAAGACCTGCTGGTTATTTCGACATGTTTGTCATCAGCTCTTCAGGATTCGATGCACTGCCCCGCCGATGACGCTTTGCGCATTTCAATTCGACGTCCCGTGACCTAATCCTATAATCCTATGATTTCATGTGATTTCATGGTATGCCAATCCATCTGCAAGATTCTGCAAGTGTTTGCTTTTGGCAGGTAATTTGGCTCAAGTACTTTCCCGCTTGCAGTGCGTCCACAGCGATGCAGATCTTTGTTGCAGCCCTAGGATGATGAGGTTCGTATGCTTCAGTCATGTAGTAGACACAGGTGTCCAAACTGCAACATTGAGATTATTATTAGGTCAAAACCCTCACAGGTAAGACCATCACGCTTGACGTGGAAGCATCCGACACCATCGACAATGTGAAGGCGGGGAATGACGTAAGCATGACATAGCATGACTGCAGCGGCACCAGTGCCTTGGATGGTGAGTTGACGTGTCATGTAGAAATGCATTATGTAACAAACATATCTGTCAACCCAACAGAGATCGTTCTCGATCAAATCTGTGGCACATCAATCTTTGGCTCAAGGCATTTGCACTCAAGTTCCCGCTGTGCGGTCTTGACTTGTGATACTTCCCGCGATGAGAGTCCAGGAAGTGGGTGGTGAACACGAGCGTCTAGTTGAGTCGTTTGATCTCAGTGACAACGATGAAGAGAACCAGAATCAGCGGATAGCAGCCCCGAGCAGCATTTGTGCATTCCCATGGAGGCTTGCTGCAATCATGGTTGTTTGCGTCGTTGCAGCTTGCTCAGTCGCCTTAACAGTTGGTGAGCACATGGAGGGGAGACCCGGTGACAACTTCAAGAACAACATCATCGCAGCAAGCTTCAGCCCGCTTTCCGTCAAAAAGGCCTTGTGGGACTGGAAGCTGAG
This sequence comes from Symbiodinium sp. clade C Y103, assembly GCA_003297045.1. Lineage (NCBI taxonomy): Eukaryota > Dinophyceae > Suessiales > Symbiodiniaceae > Cladocopium > Cladocopium sp. clade C. The sequence continues at coordinate 57,256 of BGPT01001570.1, forward strand.
AAAAGCGATGGCCAAAGGCAAGGTCGAGAAAGAGATTTGGTGCTGGAAGCATAGGATTTACGGAGTCAATTGTCACCAAACCACCACCCATACTACTACCACCATTACTCGTACCACGGCAACCACTACCAGCAGTACAGCTACCACTACTAGCAGTACTACGGCTACTACCACCTTGGGATATTGCCAAAGTGGAGAAATCCTCTTCTCCTTCCCAAGTGGAGGCACCCGCGTTGTTGGTTGCATCAGGGGCCTTTCCTGTGGCCTGGCATATCAAATAGCTTCGTCGGTTGAAGTTTTTGAGGCGCCGGAAAGCGACCAACTTGGTGAGTACGTGCCAGCAAGTTCAAGCAATACATGGACAACCGGTCCTGGCTGCACTGTTCCCAGTTTTGAGTTCCGTTCTCTACAAGCGACTGGTGCGAATGGGGCAAGCCTGCTCATGTGGAAGTATGCTAATGTTAATTTGGAATGTGCAGGAATTGGGACCGCAAATGTTATTATGCAATGTCGCGGCCAAAACCTGATTGACTTTTTATATATCCTTTGAGCGCAGCCGCAATTTCGTTCAATTTTGTTCGGTTTGGCTGGATACTGGTAGGGCGTGCTAGCAACGTGTGAAGTGTACAGAGGCTCGTTGCTAAGCTGATTAAGCATCAACGTGCCTTTGCTGCATGTCCAAATGTCGGCCCAAGCTATTGGGACCAACGTCTTGGGGTTCGGGTTCATCCCAAATCCTGGATTCGATCAAATGTTGACGCTGCGAGATACTTTCAAAACGATCGCCATGGGTTTCAAGAGATGTTGTCACAATTGTTGCCAGTCGTTATTTCGAATCTTGATGCTCAACAATGACCATACCATATACTACGAACAATCCGAAAAGCTCAACTTCGCATGGTCCATTCAACTCAGTTGGCAGGCCAAGATCCAAGACAAGGAGGTCCAGAGCTCGGCTTCAAAAGATGGCATTCCTCCTGACCAGCAGCGACTGATTTTCGCAGGAAAGCAGCTACTACCTGAGTTTTCCGACCACATCCAAATACTTAATTACTGCTAGTCTTTTTTTGAAGTTCAGCGCCTCAGCATACTGGGATGGTGGCAGAAATGAGGTTGGAGGATGGCCGTACACTGTCAGACTACAACATTCAGAAGGCAGGTGACCTGCTGATTGGGTATGAACCAGCCAGTGGTTTGAGTTCGAGTTGCTACGTATCATGACAAATTTGAAATCCAGCAGCACCTTGGGTGATCTTGGAAGTGTGTTGCATCTTCAATCATCTTGAGTCTATGAATTTCATTGAAATTCTATGAAGTTCAGGAGTCTACTTTGCACTTGGTCTTGCATCTTCGTGGTGGTGTCATTGAGCCTTCTTTGGCTGTCCCTCGTTGGATCAATATGATGCCTGTTTGCTTTGTTCAAACAATTTGAATGAATTTGAATACAATATCTTACAATAATATGCAGTCTAGCTTTTGGACAGAACTATGGTGTTGACAAGCTCTCGCCAAGGTGCTTGCCCGAAAGTTCAACTGCGAGAAGATGATTTGCCGCAAGTGCTATGCTCGCCTCCATGTTCCTTGGACAATGTAACATTGTTCCTTTTTGATATGTTCTGGTGTCATTCACTCACTCATGTCGTTACAGGGAGATTTCCGGACATACTGAAACCATTGTGAGGCAAGGCCAGTTGGAGATTTGTTGCGATTTACCCATATTATCCCTTATTTTTGCTGTACTAAGTCATAGTCAGAAATGCTATTTATATCTTTTTATCATGTGTTCAAAGTATGTTGAAGTATCTTGAAATTTGATTCGAAATATTATATAAGGATGGTCAAAACAATCCCAAGATTCCCAAGGCTTGTGCCGTGAACTGCCGCAAGAAGAAGTGCGGCCACAGCAACCAGCTCCGCCCAAAGAAGAAGCTGAAGCAATTTGGCGAAGCTGAGAGCACAGCTCCTGCTGATCCAGTACTGCATTTGAATGCATTTGACACGAAAGAAAATTCTCAACTCGGAAGAATGTTCACCTAGTTCATCTCACTGTTTTGTACAGAAGATCAACGAAGATTTTGCTGCTTAGCCATTATTTTGTCCTGAACCTGGGCCATGATTCTGCTGAATCTAAGGGTGTTTGAAATGGGACTTTGTTGATCAAATGAGTGGTTGATTTCTACTGAACACCAGGTAAGTGATCTAGAGCTGGGCGCAAGCTTTGAGGCGCAATGTGACAAATGGATACAAGTGCAAAAATGTGCAAACGTTGTATGCAGATGTTGTGCCATCAATGATGCAACGAACGTTTTTGTGATTTGGTTCTATCGCGGATAATTAAAAAAAGTTGTCAACTTGCTGTCAGGCTCAGGTCGAGCTTCTGGGACCGACAAGCGGGTAGTGCAAGAGGATGCAAAATGCTTGAGACTTGTCGGTTTGGTAAATGTATTTGAAACATGTCGAAGCTCCTGTCGAATCAAGAAAACGCCGAAGCACATGCCAGTATACGAGAAGCAGATGCTGCAAGTCTGACTCTTGCATCAGCTTTCAAAATGCTCAAACGTGTGAGTTAAACAATGCAGCAGCAATCAATTTCAACTACCAAATGTAAGGGAAAGGACTGAATTTGATCAGCCTTCAATAGTCTTCATATTCTTCAAGAATTGAGGATCTTGTGGGTGGAAATCAGAAGAAAACAGAGAGCTAAACGGCTAAACAAAACACGGCAATCGCGAGGAAAGCTGCGAAGCTCCGGTGTGCTCAACGCCTTGGTCAAAGATTGCAGGCGGGATATTGACATGTCAATTCTTGTCAGGTCTTGTAGATTGTGCAGAGATTGCAAAGGACAGCGGAAATTACGGTTTTATCGTTTCAAGTTTGTTTTCCCATCAGAACTACAATCTGGTGCTATACAAGTCTATGCATAGTCCAGATATGTCCAGATGACGAGAATGGTGCAGCTTGTCCCTTGCTTGAAGTAGTTTCAGGTGCACATCGGCCGTTCTTCATAAGTTCGAGGTGGCGCCGAGATTGGTTGAGCTGACCTGGACCTGTGCAGCTTCTTGGCTCAGAAGCCCTACCAATCATATCAAATCATGGCGCTCCCAAGATCAAGCAGTAAGAACATTTTTGTTGAAGCACGTTGAAGCGAATTCCTCCAAGCATTTGGGGGCGGCACACAGCTAGTGACAGTGGTTTTCCCCCTTTGATCAACGGCAGCAGCAGAGCCTAACTCTGACTAGTTCTTCCTTCGAGCAAAGCATGTAGCAGTTTGATGCAGTTTGCAGTTCAGCATTTCCCATGGAAACAGACCCATCAGACCCTCTCGCATCCCTATCGCGTGTAACTTCTCGACTTTGAATGGTGCTCCCGAGCACTTGTGATGAAGACCGCGCTAGCCTGAACCTACGCCTGGATTGGTTCTGGCAGAGTGATGTTGAAGGCATAGATGTTCGGCGAAACTTGACGAAGTGTCCCGATCTTCGGGACAGCATGGTTGTGGCAGAAGTGTCCTGCTTACTGAAGAGACTGAATCAGTTGAGAACATACTTTCGTTTTAATGCCTCAAACCATACTCACATGAAGAATGACTGGCGATCTCATTACATCAGGACAATGCGCCACGTGTCAGCTGCAGAAAAGATCCTTGAGAATCTGCTGCTAAAGAGCAGTTTGTTTGATTTTTTCCTCCCAGCTCAGCTTGGAGCAGGACTGTTTTTCAACGCTGCGAGTCTGATGCGTCGGCTGCTGACAATTTTGCCATTAATGCTCAACAGAGATTTTCACGCGTCATCTTCGTCACAGCGTCCAAGTGATTCGGTTTGGCGCAGATTGGAGGCAGGTTTGCTGCGCGATGTTGCCCTTGATGTCGCGCTGCCTGAAAAACCTGAGCCGTGTACCCTGCTTGCAGCTTTGCAAGATCTTCTTGTAGCAGACGGTTTGCGCATTGAAGCTGGCTCAGATTGGAGTGGTGCACTAGGACGGGAGATTAGGCGATCACTGGATTCTGCTCAGCAGCAATTGGTTTGCATGCAGGAAAATCATGGTGGCAGGCTGCTGCAGCATTTCATGTTTCCAAAGGCCTTTGTTTTCTTTCATTTTCTTGATCGCCTTGACTGCCGAAAAGTGGCAGNAGGAAAATCATGGTGGCAGGCTGCTGCAGCATTTCATGTTTCCAAAGGCCTTTGTTTTCTTTCATTTTCTTGATCGCCTTGACTGCCGAAAAGTGGCAGCAATCAAGGCCCATCTGCTCGGCGAGAGCTTTCTTCGTTCTAACAAGACATTTTGGATGCATGTCTTACCCGCTCGGCATATCGAGTCAAACCATGTTCGAGGCAAAGGTGACTTTCACTGTGGGTGCAATCGTTTGATTGGGGAACAGTTGGAACAATCCAAAGGAGAGAATTTTCGATTCGTCGAAGTCGGGGCCTCTTTGGGCGGTTGCACCTGGAGAGTCTTGACTTCAAACGATCGGGCTATTGCTTTGGCTGTTGAGCCCTATAAACCAGCGGCAGATGCCATGAGANGCCTCTTTGGGCGGTTGCACCTGGAGAGTCTTGACTTCAAACGATCGGGCTATTGCTTTGGCTGTTGAGCCCTATAAACCAGCGGCAGATGCCATGAGACGTACGGCGTTCGAGAATGGATTGGCTGATCGATTTACGATTTTGGAATCGTTCGTGTCGACCAAGTCAACGTGCCCCGGCATTGTGCGAATTGGCTTCGCGCATAAATTTGTAGATCAGTATGAACTGAAGGGGCTAGCTGCGACACAGGTGGAAAACGACTGCAAGACTGCAACATTGTCTGATATTTTATACAGTTGGAGCCCTGCTACTGTGGATCTTTTGCGAATTCATGCGAATGGCTTTGAAATGGATGTGCTCAGATCCGCAGCCGACAGCTTGCACAAGATCCGAGCTGTGGCCATAGCTTTGTGGACGGTCCGAGACTTTCCGAAGAGTTACGATCCCGTGGCTATCGCCCAGTTCCTGCTGGACTCTGGTTGCACTGCAACGTTGCACTTTCGATTTGCTCAGGCGCTGCATGGCGGGATACCTCCTGAGAGTAAAGAACTTCACAACCAAGAAGTTATAAGCGCACTCGCGAAATCAGAGATCTTCACGAGGGAAACCATGACCCTTATGGCATTCTGTGGTGAAAAGCGCAGAGCAAGGTTTTCAAAACCTGTTTGAACACGACTGTTACACGCTGCGACTTCTGTTTCAGGGGCTTCATGCATGGGATGATTGATGATTGGATACCATTAACTACAGTTGGAGATAAAATTTATCAAGTCTAAACCTGGAACATGATGGCACTGCATGTTGTGACATGTTGTGACATGTTATAACGTGTGTTTTCGAACCTATGTCTCCACAGTCCTTTGGGAGTCGGCTGTTGTGCATGCCGATGTGGGCTTCTTTGTTCCATCAAAGACAGTAGAAATCAAAGGCAGGAAGTTCTCTCATTTGCTTCGACTGACTTGTGACTTTATGACCTCCGATCTTTGCTGCGCCTGACACCCGCTGGCTGAGGATTCCAAGACAGGGCGATGTGCATCCAGCAGAGACATAGGACATAGGATGGAGTTCTGGCCAGTTTTGTCGCAGCATACTTGTACGAGATCACAATAAAAGATAATAAAAGTATTTAGACTCATGACTCATGATAAATCCATCAATTCCTATAGTGTTCTTAGTGCTGGAGCCTAGTGTGAGGTTCAGAGCAGAACACATCCTGGGACACGGCAAATCTGTCCCGAACAGTTCAACAGCCAGGACCCATTGGATCACTTTTGGGCGGCCCAGAGGCAGTGCAAACTGCATGGAAAATATGGAAAGAACCTGAGGTGGTCTAGGAATATCTGGCTGCAGCTCAAAATGTAAGGTCCCGATCCATACCCCGGACCCACAGGCGATCCATACCCCCTGATCCATACCCCCGATCCATACCCTCGATCCATCACCGCGTACCGTTCCATACCCGTTTTTTGAGCCAGAATCTAGGAATCACATCTCGGGAAGGTATTTGAGCAACTCTCAAAAGAAGGGCTTGGCTTTGAATGCCTCTCACTTTCCCCAGCTTGCCCTCTGGGGATTCTGTGTTGCGAAGCATATTGATTGTCCAGTGTGCATGCTATGAATTCGCATTTCTTTTGCTGGCCAATACTTTCCAACATTTTCCAACCATGTCCATCCAAACTCGCAACTCTTGCAAACCAGCTTGTCTGCTTGAAGTAGTTTCAGGTGCACATCGGCCCTCCTTTTCCATAAGTTCGAGGTGTCCCGTTTGCAGCTCGGAGCTGACTCGGAACCACGGCAGACTGAGCGCTGAAAGTGGCACAGATTGCCGAGATTGGTTGAGCTGACCTGGACCTGTGCAGCTTCTTGGCTCAGAAGCCCTACCAATCATATCAAATCATGGCGCTCCCAAGATCCTCCTCCAAGCATTTGGGGGCGGCACGCAGCTAGTGACAGTGGTTTTCCCCCTTTGATTCAACGGCAGCAGCAGAGCCTAACTCTGACTAGTTCTTCCTTCGAGTAAAGCATATAGCAGTTTGATGCAGTTTGCAGTTCAGCCTTTCCCATGTCTTTGAAACAGACCCTATCGCTAGCTATCGCTTGTGGCTTCTCCACTCTTAATGGTGCCCTCAAGCACTTGTGATGAAGACCGTGTGAACCTGAACCTCCGCCTGGATTGGTTCTGGCATGGCGATGTTGAAGGCATAGATGTTCGGCGAAACTTGACGAAGTGTCCCGATGTTCGGGACAGCATGGTTATGGCAGAGCTGTCCTGGTTGCCGAAAAGATTGAATCACTACAGAACGGCGTTTCGATTTAATACTTCAAATCATACGTACATGAGGAATGACTGGCGATTTCACTATTTGAGGACAATGCGCCACGTGTCAGCTGCAGAAAAGATCCTTGAGAATCTGCTGCTAAAGAGCAGTTTGTTTGATTTTTTCCACCCAGCTAGATTTGGAACAGCAGTTTTTTTCTACGCTGCGAGCCTGATGCGTTCACTGCTGACAATTCTGCCATTGATGGTTGACAAACAGTTCCAAGCGCTGTCTTTGTCACAGCGTCCAAGTGATTCATTCTGGCGCAGATTGGAGGCAGGTTTGCTGCGCGATGTTGCCCTTGATGTCGCGCTGCCTGACACACCTCCGCCGTGTACCCTGCTTGCAGCTTTGCAAGATCTTCTGGTAGCAGACGGTTTGCGCATTGAAGCTGGCTCAGATTGGAGTGGTGCACTGGGACAGGAAATTAGGCGATCACTGGATTCTGCTCAGCAGCAATTGGTTTGCACGAAGGAAAATCATGGTGGCAGGCTGCTGCAGCATTTCATGTTTCCAAAGGCCTTTGTTTTCTTTCATTTTCTTGATCGCCTTGACTGCCGAAAAGTGGCAG